>BJBW01005174.1:1270-111229 GCA_004320125.1 Scolopax mira | reverse complement strand
AAGTGACAGGACAAGGGCAAGGGTTTTAAATTGGAAGAGAGGAGATTGAGATTAGATATCAGGAAGAAATTCTTTCCTTTGAGTGTGGTGAGACACTGGAAGAGGTTGCCCCGAGAAGCTGTGGCTGCCCCATCCCTGGAGGGGTTCAAGGCCAGGCTGGATAGGGCTTGGAGCAACCTGGTCCCCAGGGCAGGGGGGGTTGGAACTCGGTGCTCTTTAAGGTCCCTTCCAACTCTAACCATTCTGTGATTCTGATATGTAGAAAAAAAAAAAAGAAGTTGCAGTACTTTAGTATAAATATTAAAATAATGATGAACCTAATTATTTATGTTGAAAATGTCCTTTGTACATTGTTTTGCTATTGATAGTGCTAGAAGACATGTTTTACTTTGCTTTAAATCTGCTTCATGTACCCAAGCCATCAGATTGTGTTGGAGGAATCGCAGTGTGGTGTTAGCACGTGGCCGTGCAGACAAACTCCTGGGGTTTCTCTGTGCAGTAGCACAATAGAGCTGACTCTATTTGGGTGCAGATTTCACATGTAACACTGGATTTGTATCTTTTTTAACGTTTCTCTTTGAATGCATTCCTCATCCCATTTATGCCTGCGCTTCAATTAATATTTCGGTTCCTTTTTGCCCACTCATACCATTCTTCAACATACTTTGCATTTATTTTCTTCTGGTTGTCTCTGTGTTATTCAGTAGATTATTTTTTTCCCCGGTCTTTCTGAAAATTAGGATGGCAGGGAGGGAGATCAGATTTATACCGCTCGCTCCTGGGCTTCCCACTCAGTTGACACCCGTGGATGAATTAGTCATATGTCTGTCTCTCTTCATAAGCACTTTGATGACCTCAGAGTAAAGTGACTGAGAAGAGGGCTGTCTTGTGATGCTAGAAGAAAAGAATGTTTGGCATTTCATTAACAAATTCTGCCCCAAAGGACTATATTCAGCCTTTCTCTTAACAATGCACTTGCAGTTTCCTATCCTGGGCAGCAGTAGTGCAAAAAGGGATGGAGTTTTTTATTTATTTATCTTCTACAAAATTTAGACATTAGTAGGTATTCTCACGAGACTGAAAGAAGGGAGATTGCCACCTCAGGTGTAATTTTGATGTCCACAGAGTCCCCTGTTTGTGGCTGAGCAGAAGGTGTGAGTGCAGAGAAGTCACTTCCATCAGCAGAGGTCGCCCAGGTTTGTGTGGCTGTTCCTGTGGCTGGGATGGACACAGCTCCGCACCCTCCTGTCTGTTTCATTGACAGCTCCAGGGTGTTTCTGGTGGTTTCTCTTGCTTGAGGATTTCCCATGGGGATTTTGCTGGCTTGTTTCACTGGTTTTAGTGGAAAAAAAAAGAAATGAAAAAAAAAAAACAAACGAGCAAAATATCTGCCAACTCCCGTTTCTGTGCATATAAAACCGAAAAGTGTCGCCTTTTCTGCGTTTTTCTGGACACCTAGTAGTAGATCCTGAAACGTTCATGCTTTATGGAAGTGTCTGAAATAGAGGGCAAACAAGGTTGTTAACTGTCAACAGTCTGTGCAGGAATATAATCCGTGAAGGCTTTGGGAAGAACTGAAACCGTTGGCTTGGGGAGATGTTCTGGAATTCAGTACAAAACTCCCTGAAATGATATCATCTTCCATCTTTGCTGTTTTCACAACGTTGTGTGTGGAACGGAGTTGAACACCAGGCTCCTGCCAACAGACGGTGAGAGAAAGCCAGAAAGAAACTCTTCAAAGGATTCCCAGGGTTAGAGGAAAGGTTTCGTATGGGTGATTTTGCTGTAAAGCTTTTCTCCCAGCGTGTGCAGCGAAGTCGGATCTGGTGCAATTCTGGGTCAAGCCCAGCACCCAGGAACGCAGGGAGGATGAGGAGGGAGGAGACGTTTGCCGAAGGAGTGGTTTGAGGGCTGGCTTTGTGGCCCCGGCAGCCCAGCCAGGGCAGGATTGCCTGGGTCTGGCTCGTGGCCACCTCAGGGTGTGTCAGGGCTCTGGGGGCTGGCGAGTTCCTGCAGCCTTTACCCAGGGAAGGTCTGGTGTAATTTGTGAGTTGAGTTTCAGTGCTTGAAATGCAGCAGACAAAGGAAGCGCCGACTTCTTCCACCCACAGGAACGAGAGCCTGTAAGTCCAGCGGGACAGGGAAGGTGTCCCAGCCATCTCAGCCACAAAACAACATGCTTTTTGGAACCCCCTCTGGCTAGAGCGGAGGCGGCCCTGCAGACAGCCTGGTGGCTTGTGCGAAACAGGTCCCACCGGGCAAGAAGCGCGGTGCTTTGATTGCTGTGGGAAAGACTGAGCTCCTTGATAGGAAAAGCATGAGGAGAGAGCTGAGAAGTGCCAGCCCTGGGGCTTCCTCCTGCTCGCTTTCTTAGAAACCCAGTATAAACAGGTTTAGAGCTAATGGTTTAAGCTCCAGATTGAGCCCTCTTTGGATCCTCAGCTTTGCCAGTGTCTTCTGGGGTGACACAATCAATGCTCGGCACAGCAGACTTAAGGTACGTGTGAGTTCCCCGAGGGGTCCAAGTTGCCAGATAACAAATTTCTGTTCAACTGCATCAGTCAGGTAAGTGAAGGCACAGCAAAAGGTCAGAGGTGCTTAAGTTATAGGGGACGCCAGCCATTAGCAACTTCACTGTGTCGAGGTATTGTGCTTAAAGTGCTCCTGCTTTGATTGGGAAACAAATCAAGGCTAGTGGGGCAATGAGAAGGAATTGCCTCCTTTTTATAAGCAGAAGCCAAAAATTCATGGGAAAATGTCCCACGTAGGACACAGAGGAGCTTCCAAGCTTTGTGAGGATAGCTCAGCATATTCTATAGAATGAGTCAGTAAGCACACCCTGAGACCTAATGCTCATTTAGATGGATACTCTGCTGCTTCAACAGTATATTTATTTAAAACATGGAAGGGCACTGACAGTAAAATGCTTTGTTCAGAACATGCCCGCTTCTGTGCCTTATCATTTGCAATTGTCCCATTATTTTAATGTTTTTTAATTCACTTTTGCTTTAGAAGCTTTTCCATTAGGGAGAGCCCAACACCTAGCCTGAGCTGTTCCTACACTGGTACTGGCTTCTTGGCCAGAGTTTTTTTTTTTCTCTCTGAAGAGAAGACGTGGTTTGGTCTTCTCTTTTTGGCACTCTCTTTGGGACGTTTGGATCAGGAGCAAGAAAACTGTTTTTAATCTCCCTCGTATGGCCAGCAAATAGTCTCGGGCTGCCAACTTGATCTGCTTTGAAACACAGAAGACGAGGGTGGGAGGAAGGGCAGTGTGTGAGCCCAGCAGCTCTACGCAGCCCTGGGCTCTTGGGGAACCAGTAGGGAGTCCCATGTGCTGCTCTCCTGGCACAAACAGCTGGAACAAGGGGTTTGGTTTGGGGGGCAGAGTGGGGAATCTTAACAGTTCCCTGGTTTGCTACCGGTCTACTGTCTGGTTGCCTTATTTTTTTGACAGGAATTTAAGGTAGTGCAGTTAGTGTTACTGGAAACCTCACGCCAGGTTTATTTGGCAGTTGCCACGTTTATCTGGGATTAGTGTTTGTAGATCCTTGATTTTTCTTTTCGTTCTGAAGCATCCTGTCTCCCTGTGAAACAGGACCAGGCCTTTCTCTCCTCTCTATTTAAGATACACTCCTATTAACTGGGCTTTTGTGTAGTCGTGTCAACTAAAGTTTATTGGTATGTGGAAAAAAAAGTTATCTTTTTTTCTTGTTAGAATTTCACATTTTGGGGGAGTGGTGCCTTCTGCTTGGTGGTGTCTTGTTTCTTCCCCCTCCCAAACACAGAAGATTTGATGTAGCTCTTTGAAGCACGTACAGGTTGTGACTGGATGGAACCCTTGTGTGGCTCCTCCGAGGTAACAAATACCAGCCTGATGTTATGGGTATGGAAATTACATGAACCTCGACAAGGCTTTTTTTTTTTTTTTTTAAATAAATAAAGGGGGGGAGGGGGCGTGAAGATCGATGCTTCAGAGCTGCTTGCTTAACCTCACCATGCAGGCTGTGTTAAGTGAAAAAGAGAAACAAATTGCATAGTTGAAGAAAAGTCTGTTTCGTATCTGCTTAACATTTAGGCTGTTAAAGAACTACCATCTATCAGAAAAGCTGGTGTTCCGTTTAAAGCAAATTTAGGGGCTATTTATGTTCTGCAATAAGATGGCTGTACCAGCTGGGGGCAATACGCGATTGGACAGTGGCCCTTTTTTTGCCTGGATTTTTGTTTCAGCAGCTGTTGAGGCTCAGCAGCTAGATTTCTTTGCAGCTTATGTTCACTCCTGACTTTTGTTGGTTCAGAACTGCTGCTGGCTACAGACTAAGCCGTCTGGGCAGGGAGAACGTGTGGAGACAAGTCGAGTAATCAGACCCGGAGAAGTTGCAGAGCAAGTGCCAGCGTGTGTGTGTGCGCCCAGGTATGAGCGTACGCTGAGCTTCATTTGTTTCTTCTGATTGCCATGAGAGCTAACCTGAAATACAATTATGAAAGTCAAAGTAGGTGATTGCAAAAAAGGATTGTATCCACTAGTTTTTCCTGGTAGCAGGCTATAGCAGAATTTTTTCCTGTAGGCAAGTGCCTGTGCCTGGTCTAAAGAATTGGTTAATATTGAAAGTTCAATTCCAGGTCATAGTCTGGGGCTAGTGGACTTAGTGCTTTATAAAGGGCAGTGTAATTGCTGCGTAGAGTGTGTGTAAAAGGGACTCCTGCAACCTGAAGAATCCAAAGGATCACCCCTGTGAGCAGTGCTCTAGCATGCCTGGGCTGGAGGAAGCTGGAGTAGTTAAGGTTGGAAGTGGACATCCCCACAAAAAGAGCCTACAAAATTCTGTAGTGTGGAAATTAGTTTTTGGAATGATGTTGCTAACGATGGGTGCCTTTGATGTTATATCTCTGCCAGTAGAACAAGGTGCATTCTGACAGTTTTTGAAGTATCTTCATTCATTGCTGTTGAAGAACAGTCTTTCTCCCGTGCCTCAATTTGAACAGTAAGTGAACTTGGTGAGAGTGACTCTGGGAAGCGACATGTCCAGGTATGTCCATGTTCTCTGCACTGGTCAGGCAGATCAAATCTCTAGTTATACAGCAATTCTCATTTGTCTCAGCTTGAGTCTTTTGCTCTTTGCTTCTGACAGTCAGCCTACTGATTCAATTCTATGATTTTACTCTCTCTCATGTTTTCCTACCATCTGGGATACCGGTGGGCTGTGAGTCCAGAACAGCACCTGGCTATAATTGCTGAAATTGGCTTGCTTTTCCTATTTGAGAAGTGGTCTGATGCAATTCTGAGCTGTTAGGTAGAGAACTTATTTATCATGGGTGAGACAGGTTGAGGAACAATTGGCCAATCCACATGGACCATTCTCTACTGAGATGTTGGAGTCAATGTGGAAGGTAGTGGTCGGTGAGGATGGGTCATCGAGACGAGACAACGGGTCTCCCACCTGGTTCTGCTGCACAGACTGTTACAAACTGCAAAATACTTGACTGAGCTCTTTCGGGATGAAACGCTTTCAGACTAGGAATATGACCAGGGTGGTCACCAGTTGCTATGATGGTCAACCTGAGATGTAAACGCATTTGTGGAAATGAGAATTTTTCATTTGGTAGACCTCTGAGGTGCTCTACAGCCAGTACTATGACACCAGGACCTCAAAGGTGAGGGGAAAGAAGAGTGATCACCCTGTGGGGAAAGCTCTCAGCCCCTGTGGTCAGTCCTGACACTGTGCTTAGGCTTTGGTTAACAGCTGTACTGCAAAGTACAGGAAAGCGTTGTGTATCTCCAGGTAGGAATTGATGGGAGTACAAAGCACTGTACCTGCTTGAGCAGAAATTAGTTTTTGGAATTGCTTGTGTTATTATGAGATAGGAGACCTCTAAGAAACAGAACTTTTTAGTATGTATTTGGAAAATATGTGCTAACCAAATTAGCAGTAGGTATAATTTCTCAATCTGCAGAGTTTCTCTTCACCATGATGAAGAACTTGAATAGGAAGAAGCTTTTCCAGCTGCTGTTTTTCTTGGTTGGATAAGAAGCATGCTTTGAAGGACTTTAATCCTAAAGAAAGTGATCGTATCATAGTGTGATAAATGGGTGATTCTGATTGTCCCACTCAGGCCAAGAGGAGAATATGATGTTAATTATCTGAAATATTAGTGGAGTGAATAAGTTACACCTCATTATCAGGCTTAATCTCACGAGGATAAAATTGTACTTTGTCCTGACACTGCATCTTTCCAATAGCAACAGCTGACTTTCACATTGTGACAATTCTTCTTCTTCTAGCTTTGTTCTCTAAACTTCCTCCTGTTGTAAAGGATTCAAACATACAGCCTGGATGGTCCAAAAGTGGGAGTTAAAGAAACTTGGAGGTCTTTGTGGATGGCTTTATGGAAGAACATATTGCTGAGTCTGCACCAGGTTAGATGACCATCTGCTCCCTCTTTTATGTTCCAGATTCGCCAACACCGTGTCTTAAGCGTGTTTTGTGTGTCCCAGTTGCCGAGCATTTTTGTAAACAGACCATGTGTAGGGCAGAGGTTCAGCTTCATAAGGCACTTCCTATTTGTACCCCATTTGGGGGTAGAAATCGGATCATCTCTGTTCCCCCCCCCCCCCAGGGTGACTCTGTGAGAGCAGAGGGCAGAGCTGTCATCCTCTTCCAGCTTGTGGAAGTGGAGTCTTCTCCTCTGGTGGAAGGACCTGAAGATGGCAGGTGGTGCCACGTCCCTTGGTGGCCTGGTTCTAAGCACATGGGTAGAAGTGTGGGAATGGGTAGTGACTTCTCTAACAGGGACACCCATTATAGTGACATGTATGTACCTTATACTTTTCTTACATATGTATATTTATGTTAGAAAACCTGTTATAGAAATACTTTAGCATTCAGGGACTAATAGGTGCCAGGGCTGACTGCCCTGAAGAACTGGGAACATGTGTATGACAAGGAGAGACTTCTTAAGGTTTGGGTTTGTGGCAAGCAAACCAGGAACACTCATGCATCCTATTGGGCTCCTCAGGCACGGTGGAAAGTAATTTTTTTTTTTTTTTTAATTTTTTTTTTGCCTGTGGTGGGTAGAAAGGCTGGAAAAGAGCTGCATGAAGAAACAGAGGTACGGGCTCTGTGGGCACTGAAGGTTCTGTGTGTTGTCAATGTCAAAGTTCAACCAATGAAAAAACCAAACCAAACCCCTGGATTGTTTCAGCGGGGTAAATTTTGTGTGTTTTGGGGTAAGTTGTGTGTGTTTTGTGTGAGCAATAAAGTTAGCGATGCACAGCAGAGCACCCCCAGCAGGGATCCCAAAGCCCTTACTGTGTCGGTAATTACTGCTTCCTCTCTCTGCTGGTTCTCCTGTGTTGCTTTTTAAAGCAATTGCATCAGATTTGTTCTCCAATTTAGCAACAGCTGCTTTTTTTTTTTTTTTTTTTTTAAACAAGAAAAACGTTGTGGTCTTTTTAGATGTTAAATTAGGTGATTGAAATGAAGATTACTCTGAAGTGTCTGCACTTTAAAGGAAACTGTGTTAGTGCTTAAACTGCAAATAAAACTGAGTGCTCCCTTTTCATTGTGTGCAGAAGAGCAAACGGGCCAGAACCGGGGCCAGAACCGGGGCCAGAACGCCCTTTCCAGGGATGGAAACCCTTCCGTTTGTGGGAATCACGAGGGATTTTACCAGAGGAGTTCGCTAAAATAACTTTTGCAGCTTTCCTCATTTTTTTGTATGCGTGAGATTCTGCAGTCCCATGTCCCTTTTTCAGGGGAAGAAATAACAGGATCTGTTTTTAAAACCTTCCTTTTGAAGAGGTGAGAATGTTGCTCGTCAGGAATTGCTCGCTAAATGCGTGAGCGGCTCCTTCCAGCGGGTGAGGGGCTGTTCTGCGGGATTTCTTTACGTTAATACCGAAGTCACCTGCCGCCTTAACCTCTCATTTTCCAAACTCTTGTGAAAAGGCCAAGTTCTCGGGCGGCTCTCGGCCTTGTCCCCCTGCTCTTCGCCGTCGCTCCCTTTTCCCGGTGGCCCAGGGCCGGCTCTCGGTGGGTGGGCGCAGCCCCGCGCCGCCGGGCCCTCGGGATGCCCACACGAAGCCCCGCGACATCCGTGATTCCCAGGGAAAGGGCTGGAGGTTTGCGGTGATCCCCGTGAGTGAATAAGGGACCGGGCTGGTCCCCGCGCAGCGCCCACCCCCGCCGGGGGGACCTGCCGGTGCTTGTGGCCCCGGGCGGCTGCGGACGCTGCCACCGGTGGCTCTGCCCTCTCCGTGGTCTGTTTTTTTTGCCGGTTTTGGGGGGAGAGCAGGCGGAAACGCCAGGCTCCCCGCGAGCTGACGGCCCTCCGGCTCCGTCGGGCGGAAGAGCCTTTTCAAGCTTCCTCCGCCCAGCGCCCTCCCGGGGCCGGGCCAGACCCCGGGGAGCCGCTGTAACCGTAACAGCTCGCGGGAGGGGCACGCGCCCATCCCGCTCCGCTCCCCCGGCGGTTCCCGGGACTCCCGCGCCCAGGGACGGCCCCACCGCGCGCCGCCGTCGCCGGAACCCGCGGCCTCGCCCGCGGCCCCGCCCGGCCAATGGCGGCACGCGGCGGGTGGGGCGGGGCGGGGCCGGCAAGGGGCCAGTGTGCGCGGGCTGCGCGGGGCGGCGGCGGCAGCGCGCGGTGGGGCTGGCGGCGCTGAGGTGAGATGCGGCGCGGCGGGGGCTGAGGGGGGGGCGCGGGGCCGGTGGCTCGGCTCGGCCCGGCCCGGCTCGGCTCGACCCGGCCCCCCTGCGCACGGGGCGCTTCCGCCGCCCGCGGCCGCTGTTGGGCGCTGCGGCCCCGGCCGGAGGCTTCCGATAGGGGGACCCGGCTCGGCCCTGCCCGCGTCGCTGGGGGGTCTGCGGGCCTCGCTCTCCTGGCCTTGAGGGTGGGTGGCTCTGGCTGGCGGGGTTACTCGAGGGCGCCGCCGGGGGCCTGGCCTGGGCAGCTTCACCGCTTTCTTCTCAGGCGGGGAGGGTTCCCCTCCTCTCCGCTCCCCATCCGCCTCCCTGACCGGGACCCCCGCAGCTCGCCGGGGTGCGGGGGGTCAGTGCTGTTCCGCCCCGCTCATTCCTCCTGATGGAAGAAGCGCTCCTGAAGCCCCCACGCTGGCAGCCGTCCTTCTCCACCCACCCTCCCTGGGCAAGCGAGTGGTCTCCGGTAGGGGGTGCCGCCAGCTGCCGGAGAGAGCCCTGAGACCCCTTTCGCGGTCCTGACGAGGTTCGTGATGGGAGTGAGGGGTCTGGGTTTCGGGGAGAGGCCTCTCCCCAGGTGTGGCTGGGGCACTCGCAGTCTTCATCCTTCTCCATTGCAGTTGCTGTGTTCCCGATGCGTCTGTCGGTGCCCCCTTGGTGTGGTAATGCTGAGGGGCTGGTATTGCCTGCTGGAAAAAGTAAAAGAGGAAAGTTTGCTTCTCGTGGCCCGAGGGGCTCTGCTTTGAGAGCTCCTGCTGAGAGCACTTCCTTGCTGCTCTGTGTGGGTTCCCAGCGTGTGTAGGTGGGGGGGATCCCTTCCCTTCCTGCAGGAGGCAGAGATCACCCTGCTCCCACTGGGAAACTGGCGCTTCAGACAAGCGCTCTGCATTGGGAGTGAGGGAGGGAGTGTCGTATTCACTCTGTCACTGACCAAAGCACAAAGTACTTGGAGGAGCTCCTTTGAAAGCCCTCGGTATCTTCCACAGGCATATCTTCAGGTATAAGCTGCCTTTCCAGATTTGCTGTTAGCTGAAAAATACCAGCTTGCTTCTGAAAATGAAGTTTATTCCATTCAAGTAGAAGATAAAATTCATTGCGTCTTTGAAGCTGTTTCAAAAAGACATACTTCAAAAAGTATATCGCTACATAAATTTTGTAGAGTTCCGTTCCCAGCTGCTCCTTTAGACTCACTTGGGGCTGAGAGCAACACTCCTTCTGTTACTGATTTTACTGAACTGATTTAGCTTTGGCGTCAGGTCCTGGTTTATAAGAAATTATCAGGATAAGCACTCAGTGGAAAGAAGTTTGAGGTAGGTGAATAAAAGGAAGATTTTTAAAATTTTTTCTTAGAACTTAATATTGTGGTAACGTTGCATTTTAGCTTTACGTTGGTGAGGAGGTAAATGAGACCTCGTTCTGGCTCGCCTGGCTTGGGAGGCTCTTGGTGCTGTTGGGAGGCTGTCTCAGTAGCTTTCTCTGCTCTGCCCATAGAGCTACTCGTTCTTCCTGGTCTTCACTCTTCCATTTTCCTCCGTTTTTCATTTAGCCGGTGCCTTTAACTGAAAAGCTTCCTAAGGTCATGGTGCAACAATTTTTTAAAGAAACGTCATATGTAGTCAGCTAACGTAAAACGTGGCATGAAACGTGGTGAAACTGGAAATAGTGCTTGGCTTGGTGAGTACTCCTCACGCTTCTGGTTTTTGAGGCAGTTGGAGTAGGCCAGGCCATTTGGGGACTATAATAATTGTAATGACATAAGGAGTGGGCACTGGATGTGGCATGGGGAGATGCTGACAACTGCCACACAGTGGGCTGGGCACTGCTCTTCTAGGGAAACGTGGCTTGATTCCACACGTGTTTTCTGCCTAGGTGCTTGTCAGACTTTAAAAATCTGAATATCTCTGGATGGGGACTAGTCTAGTGGTAAATATTTTTAGGAATGTGTCATTGGCAAGATGTGAGGCCAAGCCCCGTTGAGTTCGTTTTTCCTGTTAACACCACACGAGGCAGGATTTTTTTAACATCTGCAGTTTCTGCTTGCCATGCCTTTGGTATCTCCCAGCTGGCAACCAGAGCTGCTAGAAGTACCTGTGAGCTCCTTGTTTCGGCCAGGGGTGAGTGGCCAGCCGTGCCTTGGGGACACATCTGGCTTCAGCTGGGGCAGATGCTGCCAAAGCCTCTCTGCTGCGGGGCTGTCACTGCTCACGTCTTTTGCCTTTTGAAGAATGGCAGCATCTCCCCCTTTCGGTGGCTGTTCATTCAGAACAGGATGAATGTGTTCACGGAGTACTAATTTTAAGAGCGGTTGTCTAATAAATAGCTTTGCGAGGAGTATCACTGGTCCTGGGCAACTTCAGTTACTCATTTGCTTCTGAACGGTGGTGGCAAACTCTTACCATGCGGTTTAGTTATAAGGGACACGGTATTGAGGGGGTAGAGATGACACTGAGCTATGGTTTCTCTTCATAAGAGAAAAAAGACTTCTAAAACCTTAAGATTAGCAGTTAGAAGTGCAGCTGTCTCTGCTGATTTTTGCTGTTGTGGTAGTTTTACAATTTGTGACCTAGAAGTTTTTCTCTTTGGCTGTGTGACCACGCAGACGAGGAAGTTCAGTGAAAATATATGCTCAAAGCAGCAGGAAGTTCCTTTCTCAGACTAACCCGTCACCTAAAACCGGTAGATCGGGCACTGTGTGCACGCTTTTCAGGTTGAGATCACCCTTCTTGCAGTTTCTCATTGTACGTATCAGGAGGTGGGAGGCTGGAGGCGTCTCTGAAGTGGTCTGGAGCTCTGCTGCTTGGGCAGGGCTCTCCAGCACTCGCGAGAGCTCTGAGAGCCCTGAGCCAAACGAGCCTTGTGGTAGGCGTAATTAGGTAGGAGGCATCTGTCTCCTCTACTGTGATAACTTCATCTGTCTGCAAGTATAAAAAGAAAAAAACCCAACCCATAAAGTTGAAACCCAGTGGTCTGTAAGCCAGGAAGAGAAGTGACCGCTCTCTGTGGGTGCAAGGATTAAAACCAAACCTCCCCCTTAATTTTTAACGACATATAAGGCTGGCTCTATTTAACTCCACAGAGCGGGCTGCCTACCTACTCAAAGCATGGAGGGACAAAGGAACGTTTTCATGATCTGCCTCTCTCCTTTTTAGACAAAACACATTTATTACAAAACAATAATCTAACGCTTCACTGAATTTTTCGTAGTGTGGTGGCCCTGTGAAGGCTGTCCTAGTGTCAGTATCCACATAGTTCTGATTGTTCAGACATAGTGTGGTATTTGGGAAATGCAACCAAAAGCACCAAGGAGCCTGTTGGTTTCCACGTGCATTTCTGCTGAGGTCCTGGCATGTTTTTACCAAATACTTCATTGCGTTGCATCCTGAGCACACGTGCCTTGTGTTCACACAGACCCCACCTTAGGTCCCCTGCTGGTGGGGACCTGATGTCCCGGTAGTGTGGGAGAGCTGGGAAGAGGCACGAAGGTTTTATCCCTCCTCTCAAATGAAAGATCTGCTCTGCAACAGTTGCCACCAAATCACGAAAGTAAGGATCGTAACATCGAATTTGGCCTACTTGCACTAGTGTAGATTTCCATAATTGAGGTTTTTGCCTGACGACTTAATCTGGATACGGCCTGGATTTGCTAATAAGGTGAAGAACTGTTATCTGTGGCAGAAATCTGCATTATGGAGGTGCTGAAACGCCACTATTGGTTGGAGTAGTTACAGTTTTGTATGCGTCGTCATTTTAGAGGATGAAGAAAGTTAATTGTTGTTGTTGTCTCAGGGTTTGGTCCAATGTGATAGCAAAGTCAATGGGATGGACAGGTAGCAGTGAAAGGCAGGGTCCTGCCTTACCCTCCACTGCCTGCTCCAGGCTTTTCTTGTGTGGTCAGCAGAGCTCATACTGCTTCTGCTGACCTGGTTTAGGGAGCTAAATGGGCAGAAAAACTAATTGGAAATGAAAAAGTCAGTGGGCATGGGGCATAGGTTTGAGTATCCTGTTTCTAAACCATGTTTTGGAGTAGTGGGGTTTTTTTGCCATATTTTTCTTCTCAGCAGCTGGATTTTTGACCAGGTTTCATCAACTTTATTATTGGTTTTTATAGTGGGATGATGAGGATTAAATAAGGGCTTTGTGATTGTGCTTCAGCGGGTAGTGTTTTTGTATGGGATATTAGTGGAAAACTATCTTTCATGCTGTAATCCTCCATTTTCTTCCAGGTTTCTTTAGACTCTGCTTGCTGTTGAAAGATGGGAGAGATAGAAGGAACATACAGAGTGCTGCAGACTCCTGGCTCTCGTTTGGGTGTCCAGAAGACCACAGGAGTGAGTACCTTGGAACCGGGACAGAACCTCTCTACTGCAATGCCTGCCAAAATGCACGAACGGGACCTGCTGATCAAAATAAAGATGTTGGACAACACGGTGGAAGTACTAGACATTGAGGTAAGAGAGTTTTAAACCTGGTTTCAAGAACCTCCAGTACTTTTAGCCTCCAGGAATGTAAAGGTGACAGGATGCGCTTCTGTTCTGAGCTGGGATGTTTCGAGGCAGTATATAAATAAATATTTCTGTAGTGATTTTTACCTACTTAGAGGTAGCTCATCTTGATTTTTAAAATCTTTTAGGTATAACAGATGCTTTGTGGTTTTAACAGACTTTAAATGTAAGCACACACTGTAACAAAGAACTTTAACTGTTACTTGCTTTGTGGAAAAAGCAATGATGATCTGCCAAACTCTTCTTGCTTCCTGAGCCGCGTGCAGCTTTGGTGATTTGATGGTTGGGAGAGCAGAAGAGATGTTAGCACTTGTAGCCTCAGTTTAAACAGATTTTTCCAAATTGGGTGAAAAAGATGTCTGTGGACCTCTGAAGAAATAGGGAGCAGGCTTTGGCCATGTCCTCTACAGATTGCTGTCTAGCTATTCAACTCTAAAACATGAAATCTGATTATATGGGGTTTTTTTTGGTTTTTAGTTAAGTGTGAGGTTCCCACCTGAGGACACAGAGGGTACAGTAAATGCACCTATCCCTCAACTACTGCATAACAAAAGCCTCTACGTTTTCTTTTCTTTCAAATTATGCTAATGTTTTTAAGAAACATCTTCTGACTTTGGTTCTATTAAAGTGTGATTTTTAATTTTTTTTCAAGTTGGTGTAGGTGTCGGTGCTTATGTGTTTTCATTTAAAAAAAATAAGAAAAAAAACCAACTCAGACAAGCAACTTGTCCAACCCTGTATTCCTGAAAATAAATGCAAGCTGTTAAAATCAAGAAAGAATTTATAACTCTTAGTTCCTGCTTTATTACATGAAGTCAATGCCTAGAAATCTCCTGTATATTGGCATAGATGCTTTCCTTCTCTTTCTTGTCATATTTCTACCAACTCTGTCTGTTCTTCTCATGCAAATCATCCACTTTCCTCAGCAACCTTACCCTCTTCATCTTACTTGATAACTTTTACCTGGCTCTTTCTGACACAGTCAAAGTCTGCTTTTATTGCCTTTGATCTGCTACTGAGGGAAATCCTTTGGCTACACTTGCCTCTGACAACCTCAGGATCCTTTTTTACCTTCAGGGTGCTGGTGCTTGGGGTGGCCCTGGAGCTCTGCTCTGGCTTCTCTGCTATTCTCTAGACTCTCTGCACCCTCCCTTGGTTCTTGTCTGTACTGGGTACCCTTCACTACTTTTCACAGTATCTTGTTTTTTGAAGCTGTCTCAATCTGGGTCTTCTTTGCCTTTCTGGAACAGTCATGACTGTATGTCTTTCCAGTTATCTTCATTGCTCTCTGGCTTCCATTGCTCATCCAGTTTAGCTCCATCTGTAACTCCTTGTGTTGTCCTATAGCACTTAATTGTTTGTCTTGCCACCAAACACAAACTCAGTTATGGCTCAGTTCTTTATGATGCTTCAATTCTTGACTGTTTCTTGATTCTAACTGAAATCATGCTTTGCCTGATAAAACTTGTTTTGATATTTACGTGTCCCATCAAGCTTCAAATGTGAAAAAAAGCCATAAATTCCTTACCCACTGTACTTTTTTTTTGACTCCTTTGAGTCTCACCTGTCTGACCAGTGATGTAGTTTCTATTCACCTTCAAATCTTTCTTTTCCTTTAGTGGGCCATCTCCTTCAGGCGCACTGTACTATCTCTAGGATGATAGTGTTTAACTAAGCAGCTAAAATTCATTCCACCAGGCTCATTTCACTCCTTCATTGTTCTGGCCACCTTCTTGTTGGCTTTAGCCTTTCAGGTCTCACTGCGTAGGTACCCCTTTTGTGTGATGCAGTAAGAGGCAACGTGCTCAGTTTTTGTTCTTGGCAGCTGATACTGCCTGACCATTTTTTTTTTGCATCGCTTCACTGGCTCCCTGTCTTGATAGCTTTAAATGTAGGTTGCTTGCCTCTGCTTTCAAGGTCCTTCAGGGTTCTACTTGTAGCCTCATGCAGGAGAAGGTACTTGGCTCTGTCTCAAACTGGGCCACATCACGACAAGAGGTTTTTTCCCATCACAATGAGGGGTTTCCCATAATTAGGAACTACCTTAGTTTTCTCTTTTTACCTGAGAAGCTTTCTCTGGTTATGACATCCACAAAACCACCCAATTTTGGGCAACTAGTGTGCTGAGGCTGTAGTTAATTACTGTTACTATTCTCCTTTATGAGGTCATTTGGAACTGAAGAACTTAGTAATGTTTGTCTGATGTAAGCAGCAAGGAGAAGGGATGCCCTTTGTTCACCTGCAGAGCATTGAGCACAAAAAGGTGTTCTGGATTAAAAAAGAAAGAGCCACCAACAACCCCCCCATCACTAAACCATGTCACTATGCACGATGTCAACCCATCTTTTGAACACCTCCTGGGATGGTGCCTCACCACTTCCCTAGGCAGCCCATTCCAAGGCTTAATAAGCCTTTCCATATGAAAATGTTTCCTAATCTCTAATCTGAATTTGGTGCAATTTGAGGCCATTTCCTCTTGTCCCATCGTCTGTGACTTGGGAGCAGAGACTGACCCCCCCCTGGCTACCCCCTCCTTTCAGGGGGTTGGAGAGAGCAAGAAGGTCTCCTCTCAGCCTCCTTTTCTCCAGGCTGAACACCCCCAGCTCCCTCAGCCTCTCCTCATGAGACTTGTTCTCCAGACCCTCACCAGCTCCGTTGCTCTTCTCTTTTTAGGGTATGAGAAGTTGTGATTTCCACTTGCTGAAAGCTTTTGTGTTGATTTGTGGTAGAGTTGGAAGAGGAGTGTATTACAAGGACAGACCCTGGGCTGTTGAAGACAGAGTGTATAGCCTGTGCACCTCGGGGTGTTCTTGCACGGCATAGTCGAAAGGAAAGTGCTACTGATGTTAGGTGAGAGTTGTGTGCTGTCTTAAAGTCCCAGTAAGTGAAATAACAGGTTTAGTTAACAAAGGGATCAGACTTTCCACATCTTCCAGCTGCATTCTGTGATGCAATACCTTTTTTGCAGGGACCTGTAGACAACAAAATGTGCTGCAGCAAAGGATGACTCGGGCTATAGGAATTTAGGGTCTGATCAGTTCTCCCTTTGCACCAGTTTATAAGACTTTTAATGGAATTGCTGCCAATGTGATGTGTAATACTTGATCTATATATTGTTCCTTATGTAGGAAACAGGTGTGCTTGTTTTCTGATGTAAATTATTCTCTGTGTTATGAGAAAGTGCTCCAGAAAAAGAAGTTTAGATTATTATCCTTCAAGCTTACCAATCTCTGGGAAGAATTTGGTACCTTTTTTATTGTGTATATTTCCTCTTCTCCTTCTGCTTGAATGTTAAATAAAATTCAGGAGTGAGAAATACGCATTATATTACAGTTCAATTTTTCTGTATTCTCATCTGCTGGAGAATGAATCCTGTAGAACTGTAATAGTCATCATAAAATCCTAGCACAGTTCTTAGTGCTCAGCAGAACCAGGTGGGTCTGCCTGCCTGCACTACTCCATGGAAAACTTGCACTAGAATTTTTTCTTTCATGCTATTTGTCAGGTTACTTTAAGCACATGTGTCTATTCTTTATTTTTTACATATAATGAAGTAACTTGCTTCTCAATAAAACACGTTAATAGCATGATAGCTTGCTTTGTTTGAATTTGACTTAGATTTCAGCTAGTGTGCTGGGGTTTCGTTTTTGTCTGACACTCTTGCCATGCTCTCCAGTTAAGTGTTGTTTTGGGCTGTCTCCGAGAGTCAGGTTAGCGCAGACATTCTCCTGCCTCGGAGGGTGAAGCTGGGCTTTAGGAAAATGCTTTTTCATTTTGTTGGGATTTTTCCTATTCTCTGTATTTCACACAAGCCTATTGTTTCCTTTTGCAACGACTCGCTTTCTTGAAGGTATCTTTCCTTATTTTCTGACCAAGTACATGAAAGACAGAGTGTGTTCTGCATCCCTGTGGCAATGTGTGATGTGTCCCTCTCCTTCTGAGGCCAGTGGGCTGCCTGGGAGGGAAACGCTCGACCCATTGCCACTCATGAGAAGAGGCCACTCAAAGAAGATTACAGTTTTTACCCCCTCCCTGTATTTTTTTTGTAGGCGTTGTCCTCTCACTGCTTATCTCTATATTGGAGTTTACTGATGTACCCTGTGAAACTTACGATTATATCCCTGCAAAATGTAGGTGTATTATTGTATGCTAAGTTGAAAATAGCTACTTGATGATTACTCTGATATGTGGTCAGCAAAGACAGTATCGCTCTATGACTCTTCCTTGCTTTATTTAAATGTACAAATTGCATTGTTAAAAGCACAAAATTACTTTCTATCCGTTTGCTTAGAATAGAAGACCTCTGTTCAGTTGTTCTGGTTTCTGTGCAGTTTGCAGGCATCCATAATTGATAAAGTGTCATGAGAACAGCACCACTTCGGATGCCTGTTGTTTCCCAGGCTGGAGCCGAAGGAGGTTCTGGGGGCAGGGGAGGAAGCAATCTGACAGCTTGTATGTGTCTTGGGACTTCCTGGGCCTCGGGGAGAAGGTTTCCAGCTTGTGTGCTCTGGTGACTCCTTATGGTAGCGTTAGTACCCCGAAGAACTTTGTTGGGGCTGAAGCAGAAATGATGCAGCTTCGAATGCTGTTATCGGGCAGTCTGTTAAAAATGGAGAATGTGCTGTGGACACTGAACCACACGTACTTTGGAATTATTTTTGAGAGGGGCCGTCCTTGCTGGGGGATGTGGGAAGCCCTGTGCCCCCAGTTTGGCACCGCAGGCTCTCCCGCGGGACGGGGCAGAGCTCCTGGCCTCTCCCTCGCCCTCCCTGCGCCTGCTCAGACTTTCCTTTCTTAAAGGCTTTTTTCCCCTCTGTGCTGTAAAAGCATTAACAGCTTAAATATGTGGGCAGTGAGAGGACAGGCTGCTTTTGAATCCTATTAAGCACTGTACTGAAGGAATTGAGATGCTGTGTTAGTCAGCTCAGTGTTTTTCTTCCCTGGCTGGGAAGAAATAGTCAAAATTCCAGAAAGAATCGTAGCCACATGTTTGTCATTGCTCTGGTTTGACTCTCCTAAATATGGCAAATAAGCTGCCTTAGGGCTTATTTTTGTCTGCCCTCAGCAGAGAAAGTTAGTAATTCACTATTTGAAATTTGAAGTTATTATAGGGTTTAAAAAGAAAGTAATTGAAGCTTTGTAATTTGTGTACTGTTTGATTCTACTATATATTTTTTTAAACCTGTTATTTTGTGTTTGGGGGTTTGACTTTTTTGATGCTATGTAGGAATGTGGCATTGGGTGGGGAAAGGTAAAAAACTGCAGCCATTTTATTGACGGACATTGGGGGTTGTTTTTTTGTTTTTCTGTGTTTTTTTTTTTTTAAGGGAAGATGTGAACTTGATTTGGATTATAAAAACAATTTACTGCTTTACATTTCTCTGGACATGAGGTGTCCCATTATGTGAAAAGAAAATTGAGTTATATTGCAGCAAAGGAGAAGCAATCTGAATATTCTTGTATGAAAAATCTATTCTATGCACATATTGTAACTTAAAACACAGAAACCATTTAGTAAAATGGTCAACAGTCTTTGACATATGGATGTAATAGATTGAGCTGGTGACTGTTGTATGGATGCGATACACTATAGTGAGTGTGCTTCACCACATGATGTGCATAGATGAAAAACTTCTCCTCTATGGGTTCAGAAGAGCAAGTTGAGGAACAGTAGGAGAGACACATTTATTTAATGTTGAGTTAGTGTAAAACTGAACTGGTTAAGCTCCCTTTAGTTTATCACAAGTGTACTGAGACCTTTCTGCCTGTAATTGTTCTGTCCGGATACATAACTTAATGGTCTTGACATACATGTAGCAGTAGAATTCTTACATTTGATTCCTTTTGGGTGCTTTCCAAAGTAATTGATACACAACCTTGTAAAGAAAAAGCTGTTACCTGTTGGCTTCCTTGATAATTCAGATAATGTTGTCGTCACTAAAAAAGAAAGGAAATACTATTGCTTTCTGAAACAATCCTACAGAATGCAGATGTTAATTTCTTTATTTTCATTATTTCATATATCATCACGGTGATGGAGTATGGTGAAAATCATCCAAAATTAGTTTTATGCCATTCTATCAAAATAAGGGTAAAAATGCTGTGTTAAAAAAACCCAATAAAATCCTCTGGAAGTCTTCTCTGGGTGTAGGTGACATTCAAATTCAGTTCCACAGATGGATAATTCTGTAGAATAAATAAAGCCTGAAAGGGGGGGAAAAAAACAACGAAGAAGCAACACAGAGTCAGGTGAAAACAGCTGCAGAAACACAGCGGACTGAGGCAATTCAGAGAAATTTTAGGTCAGTGCCTCCTGACAAAAGGGACTTGATATGGAGCAAGGAAGGTGTCGCCTGGTACCCGGACGTGTTCGGAGAAGCAAAGCCTTGGGAACGTGCATTTAAACGACCAGGGTTGCAGAAGCCATACCTGTGTGTCATCTCTTTCTCCTTGCAGCAAAAAAGGGCATTGCTGCCTCTTTGTGTAAGAGGGAGACTGTATAAGTCGAATATATCAAAAAACCTGTGCTCTGGTGATGATGCCTAATGTAAAACATTTACTTTTTAAGACTGTGATGTGGGATATGGAAGGGGCAAGACCTGTCTGTCTGACGAAGCAGGCATTCATGAATAAAAATAAGAAGTATAAAAGAAAAGGTGGGGGGAGAAGAAGTCTTGAGCTGCCAAGTAGTCTGTGTTAGGAGTTCAGAGATACTCCTGGGAGTCTTTGAACAACTTCTGCATGAGCTGCCCTGCCCTGAGCTCTGTGGTCGAAACCCACAGGTACGAAATGTGGAGTGGAAACAAAAGTAGGGCAATCTGAATTGGAGTATGTTGCTCCTTAGTAATCTCTTTTAATTTGTTGTAGATCTTGTGATGCGTTGGTGACACGTTTGTCGTACTGTGCTTGGGTTTTGCACACACGTGTAATTTGGAATGCTCTTGTGATGGTGAAAAGCAAGTTTGAAGACATCACTTAAACAGTTGTTTCTTGCCAGCCTCACGGTAGTGGAACACGAGATGAAGCTGATTAACTATTAATGTCTGCTCCTCACTACTCGGGCAAGACACAGGATGAGAGTTCAGCTGCAGACCCCCTTTCCCAGCAGCGAGATGTGGGCTGATGTGTTTGACATCTCTGCCACCTGAGCTGCCTCTGGCAGGAGGCTTGGGCACAGCACCCTGTGGAGCCCGAGCGCAAAATGGGACTGGTAAAATACTTGTAAATTAGTTTGAAACTGGGAAAGGGGACTTTGCAGACACTCTGTGTTAGACCTGTGTGGTCTAACACAGGCTGACGTGTGGTTCAACTGAAATGGTGAAGGATGAGCAATTATGTGCCCCTCAGCCCACTTCTGGGGCAGCCCAAAGCCAGAGGTGTAGGAAAGGCTCCTTGTGGAAAGGGGGAAGTTAACAAAGGTTTAGCCTTATCTAATCTGGCCTGTAGGTATTTATTAACCCATCACCATGGTATTGAAGCTCTGCTCAAAGTACAGTGGGGAGTGATGTTAGGACAGCTGGCACAGTTTCACTTTTGCACAAAATGAAAGATAGTTTTGGCCTTTCCTGTGAAAATACCTAATTTGTGTAGAGAATCTTTCACAGTCGTTTTCCTTTCTCAATGTTTTAGACTATTTCCTTTGGGCAGGCTTCCTCAAGCAGTGCGCCAAGCTGGGGTAGCATAACCCCATGTAGGGAAAGCCCAGAGCATGGATAATGGTTTTGAGGCAAAAGCACAAATAATGGAGAAAGATAAGCAATTTTAGTAATGTTTTTAATGGACTTTTACATGATTTTTTTTTAATGTGAAATAATGCTGTGCAAGTTCACAGAGTACCTGCAGTCTAAGTGCATGAAGTGACCAGGCACAGCAGAGGTAACGGGTGTAGGTTCTTGTGGCAAAGCTGGGGGAAATTGAGGTCATCAGTTTCTTAACTTCAAGTTTCTTAGCTTTATTGTACTGTTTCATAACGTATATGAACAAAATAGGTGCTTAGACGTTCCTTTATGAACCTTAATTTCTTGAGGTGAAAAAAAGCTTTTTTTGAGGATGGGTATTATTTCAGCCGCGAACGAGTTTAAAGGCTTGAAATAGTGCAGATATCTAATGTCTCATGCTGATGAGGCTGAGCCCTTTCAAGTATGTGCCCGATGTTTGAGGAAGCCTGTTGGTATGGTGTTGCTCTGGCCCTTTGCAGATTATTTGAAATAGTATGTGTTGTAAAAACTGTATCAGCATCACCATTAGCCCAATTTTCTGGCATTTGGACTGACACGATCTTTGCCTGTGCGTGGGAAGGCAGCTCATTTCTGTGATATAGTCACCTGAATGTTTAATTATTAGCAAGCATCACCTCTGGTACCAAACTGTCAAGCAGCAGTATCCTGCAAAACTCTTTCCAGTGATGTGGTCCTGGGTTTTAATTTGCATGACTTTTCTTTCCAGGTTATGAAAGTGACTGAGAGTTTCTGCTCAACACCCAATAATTTTTGTGTGGATCTTCCCTGAGCTGTTTGTATATAGCCTTTGGGGACATGTGTTGATTGAGTGCATAACTGTGGTGCTGTTTTGTTTTTCTCTGAGCACAGTGTGTTTTATTTCAAGTGCTCTGGGGATATCAGCATGAGAGTGCTTTTGGAACTTGGGACCATTTTTTGTCTCTACGTGCTACCTACCTGGCAAATGAGTATACATTTGCCAATCATTTTCACATAATTCTCTCCCTTTTGGGGATCTTTTCCCATGTCAACAGATGACTGTTTTCCTACTTTCAGGCATCCAGCAAGTCTAGCCACTATGGAAAAGCACGTTTGTTAGGTAGAGCTGGTTCATTTGGTAATTAAGTGCTTTAATGCTGCTTGAACCTTTAAATGTCACAGGTTTTAAAGCTAACCTTAATTAAATGAGCCAGAGGGTTACATTTCTATGACGATTTGTCTGGCTGTGGATTCTGTAAAAAAAACCAAACCTGCAACAACACCAACAACAGACCACCAAAAAAAATTCAAACCAAAACAATTCCAACCACTGAAATCTTAGGACCAAAAACATTTGGGGGAGGTGTCTTGGAATTATTTTTTTTTTAAAGCAAAAAATGATGCCCAGTATATAGTGTAATAATGTAACTTAAAATAGCTTAGAAATTTGTATTTGGTTTTGCAGCTTCCATATTTGAGTAAACTAGATTTCAATGCCATGTGGAAATACCATGACACATAATATTTAAAAAACAGAAGCACCTTTTCAAGGTGGAAATGTACGTTCTCTGAAATCATGAAGAGATTCTGAAGTAATTTTCAGGGTGTTGTTTGTATTCCCAAGGTTCGGTCTTTGCCTGTGAAATAAGAAGTGCTGTGTGGGGTCAGTGTGGGTCTGTTGGTATATAAGAGTGAATTTAAAAAAGTACATGTAGTTAAAATACAATTTTCTTCACGACTATTAGAAGAGAAATTGAAATGAAGCTGAAAATTATTGGTAAAAGTTCAGATAATCAAAATAAGGTAGTATTTAAGTGGTATTTGACTGAGCATGTTAAACCATCGTTTGATACCTGCGTTGTTGCCCGGTACACATTTTTGTGAGGAGTCAGCGACTGTTTTCATTTGAGGTATTTGTTCTCATCAAAATTGAAGTACTGAAAAAGACAGTTATTTCTTGCTTTTCCAGTCAGTGAATGAAAAACTAGATGTGGAGCTGTAAGGTCATCTTGTTTTAGTCATGAAAACGAAAAGTTAATTCATCATTCTTTATCCATTATTATTCTGGTATTTTTTTGCCATCTTATATTGTTTCCTACTTTCTAATAAATGTGGTTTAAGCGTACACCTTGTGTTCATAAATGCAGTTTTTGTTTATATGTGGCATTAATGATAGCTGATAACAGGGAGTTTTGAAGGTGTTTTTTATGTATCATGTTGCATTTGGACAGAGATCTAAGAGATTACGAACGGGCTGTAGATAAACAGCTATAAACTCACTGAAATGTTTGTATCTTTCTGCTTAAAGAAAGGAAGTAACGAATCTGGTGTAACTGCTATGTTTAGTTGCTGATTGCCTTTTTTTTTTTTTTTCTTCTTTTGCCAAAAGGTGAAAAATTCCATTTTCATTGGAATTTCTTCATTGGAATCTTCATTGGAAGACCACTAAAGTGCACTAAAAGAAAAAAATTAAAATCCATGAATGGTGAAGGAGTCTTTATTTAAATCAGTTCAATTTACTTTCATGCCTGCCCTTCTCTTTGCTCCTGCTCACAGGGTGTTCAGCTTCTCTGCTTGTCAGTGATGATGTCAAATATAAACTACTTTTTCTCATGCAAATACACTGTTTACTGGAGGATTTGGTCTCCCCATGGTGTCAGATTTCTGTAACACAAAATCCAAGGTCAGCTGGTGTTTGCTGAAGCTGGGAGCCAGTGGCTTCTCCAGGCTCTGGCTGCACAAGAATTTCCATTCTCTACCTCTGCTTTATAACTCCCGGTGTCTTCCAAACACTTGGCTTTTTGGGCTCCCCACCCCCTCCCCAGCCTAACTGCTGCCAAATGTGGATTTTGCTTTTGGAAAATTTGAGCAAGGGCGGTCTGTCCATTTTGGAATATGAGAATACTACTCATTATGAAAACACTGGGGTTTGGGGGAGCTTAAGCTAAAATATGTGAAAGTAGAAAGCTAGGAAGTTCTGGAAGATATATTTGGGAGTTACAGAGGAAGAACTGGTTTTGATAATACTGAACTATGTCTGATGAAAACCATAGGATATGTGTTCCTAGTTTGCTTTTCTGCTTTCCTAAGCTAAAAGGCTGCAACAGAGGAAGAATCTGCCATGTAGGTAATGATATTTGAGAAAACAGGAAATAACAGGATCATAAAGCAAAAGTAACTGTCGCTCTGACTTTTTATTTTTACATTTTACTCCTTGGTCCTAAAAGTTTCTAACATTGAATATGTTTAGTTTTCTGACTGAGTAAAAAAATACAGTCAAGACAATTCAGCTTAAACTGTTGGTTCCTAGCTTAGTACTGAGCCTGCTCGGATGGCATCACTCCTCTGGAAAGGGGATTGTCCACCAGGGCTTCTGCCAGCACAGAACCTCTGGAGCATCACTGCCTGGCGTGGTGCCCCCCTCACACGGCTCCAAGGGGGCTTCCAAGCTGGATCCCTTTATACAAATCGACTTCAAAAAATCTATTGTACTGAACACTCTCCTGATGATGACTTGGTTGGCTTGTTACAACAGTCTGTAGTACAGTTAGAGCTGGGTCAATGGGGAAGTCTTGATGGGACTTAAAGAAAAAAGGGCCGGAGATTTGGCCCTTCCAACCACTAAGATTCTGTGATTCTGTGAAAGCTCTGTTAGCTGCCCATTTAATTTTTTTTACCCTGTGTTGGGTTTCGTTCGTTCGTTCTTTTGTTCTGGAATAATTCAGTAATTCAGTAGTCGTTGTCTTGGCAGCATATAAAGAGTAATTGAGAAGTTTGGAATGGAAAGTATGCCATGTTGTGTATTTGTATTGAAAAGGGGACCTTTCTGAAATGCATTTATGCAGCCTCTTGCCCTGACGTCAAAGCTACGGTAATTAAGTAATTGCTTAAAAGATTTTGTTTTGTGCTGTGTTTATGCCAATTAAACAATGACATGAAGCTACCTACTATGTAAGTTTCATTTTTGTCAACTTTAAACTGTTAAAGAAGCTTTTTGGCAAGGATGGCTATAAGTGTAACAAACAATTTGAGGAATTAAATAAGTCCGAGAAGAGTTTTCCCACAATATTTGAGACATAATAATAAAAGACTGTGTTCTGTCTCAAGCTTTTGTAACCTATTTTCATTTTAAAATAAATTAATATTATTCTTTTAAAATATGGCATTGTCATTGTTGCTTTATACTTGGAAGGAAGTACTGTGGAACGCTGTTCAGCTTGGAATGAAGTTTTTCTTGACTTTTTGTTAGTGACATCCAAAATTACAGTTGGTAGCCCAGTTAAAATAAAGTCACACTTTTAACATTTGGTTGGCACCTTTTATAATTTAATCAATTGCAAAGTGCTCACAGCTCCGACCTTCTTAATTTCTTCATCTCCAGAGTCTCTTGAAGGGAGCATGGGCTCAGCAGGAAGGGAGAGAGGTGCCAAGGGTATATATGCTGTACCAGCTCCCTTCTTGGGAGAAATGAAGGCAGGTGGGACTATCATCAGGCATGGGGCTTGATGGAGCCACAGAGCCATAATTCAGTTTAAAGGCCAAGCATGGGAGAAACCACATACAATCTGATGGGGATCGTTTTAATGACCGTATGTAACTAGCTACGGACAGGATGTAGTTTCCTAAATCAGCACAGTGCATGGTTTGATTTTAAACCTGTCTAACTGCTACCAGACATCTTTCACAAGTTAATCCAAGTTTACCCACCAAGAAGGTGGTTGTAACCAGAATTGCTGCTTATTTCACAGCTGAGAAATCAGAGATTTGGGGTCACAGGATGTCTGCTGGTCAGTAGTTTCTTAGAGGTTAGTAGATCTGCCTGTGAAAAGGGAGGCTGGCTTCTCCTGTCTTCTGCAGATGGAGGTATGTGATGTTGGTCAGGGTATTACTGCATCCCCACAATAATAATGTGCTGATCCATATAATAAATGCATGTGCATCTGCACCTTAAAAAAAAAAAAAAGTCCTGTTACTATTTTACGATTTTTTTTCACAAGTGCAAGGCCAGCAATGCACTCCATTTGAAAGTTAAAAATGTAATTTTCAAAATATGTTTCTTCAGGAACGTGTGCGTCCTGTGGACAAGATGGAGAAACATGCCTGTAGCCAGAATGTTATTTATTGAAGATATGGTTAACCATTACATGTATCATTCCTTATTTCGTATTCATTATTTAAAAACAAATACACATACCCACAGAGTCTTCTGTCATCATGTATTAAACCAAACAAAAATAATCAGTTGTGTTCTTACAAAGAAAATGCCATTTTAGACATCACAAAACTTGTCCTGACAGAGAGCACTCCTTACCATACTGTGTCATCTCCCAACCAAGCATCTCTGCATCCACTGAAGTGACAAAGAACTGGATTTCTTATGACCCAGTTTTATTTGGGGGTACCAGCCTCAGGGGCCTGACGCAGCATAATGCCAAGAAACTTTTTGCACGAGTGGTGTTTGTGCCTGGGGAATTCACCTGACCACTGCTTCACACCATGGTTGCCCTTGTGTTGTTCTTTGTACTTGTGCTTCTGTGCTTTCCCCTTGGTTACGGCCCCGTGCCCAGCAGTGTGATTCCCAAAGCTGTTTCACACTTGCAGTACTGCAGAGCTGGCACGCTTTTTCTCACTGAAGCTGGTTTGGGTTTTTGAAGTGGTACAGGGGTGCTTAGCTAATTGCATAGTTCTAGAAACATGGACAGTTAATCCTTTTTTTCTTGTAAGAAACAATTACTCTTGAATTTTTATGCATTTCAGTAATGTTAAACAATTTCCCCAACTTTCACCATCTCTTTTACTTTTTTAAGTCCTCTCTCTTTTAACCTAATGTAGTTCATTCTTACTGTTGTTATTTTAATTTGCGTATTTTATTAATCTATTACTAAGTTATTATAATACCTAATGCTTTAAAGATGCACTGTTAAAGAGTCAGTTACAGAACTGTGTGGCAGCTTTGATGGGGAAAGCTGTAGAGTCTTCCTGCAGTCTGTTTTCCAAAGAAACAGGACCTCGGTGGCATGAAAGCCCGAAGCGTGTTCTGTTGGGTCACCAGGGTTGCCAGGTCTACCTGTCTCCACCAGGTTTGCCCTGCTCTGGTGAGACAGCCAGGGCTGCCAGGTCTACCCATCTCTGCAGCTGGCTGCCAAGTCTACTTGTGGTCTGGTTGAGCAGGGCTTCCAGGTCTTCTCATCTCTGGAGTCACCGCCAGGTCTACTGCACTCCAGCGGGGGACCCCCAGGCCTGCTGGATCTACACTGCTCCAGTAGTTGTGGGATTAGTTTTGTGGCCCAAAGTAGAACATGGGTTTCAGTGGATGCAACCTATGCTAGCCATCCTACAAGCTTTTGTGTGTTGCTGGAACAGGTCGAGGGATGCAAACGCCCTCTGAATTCTTTTCCCAGGCTGATGTGCAGGTTCATAAATGCTGTATTTCTTGTGGTGGCTGTTATAGTCATAAAATAATAGATGCTGAGAGCAAGGTCATGTGTTTTAATAAGCAGACCCAAGCGTAGTTGTTTTGGGTGTGCTGTGTAAGTTTCCCATGTTCTTCCATATTACCATAGCTGCTTTCTGCCAGTGTTTGTCTTGTGGCTTTGTACTTAACTTGACTGTGAAAAGGGCTAGTGAATTTCCTGGGGGAGGGATTCATTGCCGATGACTTTACACAAAAGGCATGGTGTGAGAGGAGGGTGTTTGGGTTCCCACTATAGCCTTCCTGTTTATTTCTTAATCAACAGAATAAATACTATGACCTTTCGTTTTCTTGAACACTGTTGTAAGAAAAACATTAGGGTTTTTGAAAGGTGTTCTGGAGAAGCTGAGTTCTAGTTCTGTCAGCAAAAGCCTTGCATGTGATGTGATGAGCAGCCTCAGCTGTAGGTCTGATCCCTGGCTGTGGCCAGCCTGGCCCTGGGAAGTCCTGCTTGGGTTCCTCTGCTTCTGTGAAACTTGTTTGTGTAACACTGTGATTATCTTGGATGTTTGGGTGTTACAGTGTCAAAAATAACATGAACAGTCTTTGAGATGTTTTCTACAGTTTCTGAAGATGCTGTAATTTTTTTCTCATTTGCTGTAAACTTACTTATCTTCATGTCACTGTATATTTTTTGTTTACTTATTTTTTTTTCAACTTCCTTAGTCAAAATACTATGGCCAGGCATTATTGACAGAAGTTTACAAGCATCTGAATTTGATTGAATCGGATTACTTTGGGATCGAGTTCCAGAACATCCAGTCATGTTGGGTATGTACAGTTCCCTGACAAATTCAGTGTTTAAAAAGAAAAAAAAAAAAAAGTTGGGTGAATGCCATTGCTTGAGTGTCAAAATTTCAAAGTCTACTGGAATGTCCTATAGGATTATCTCTTTGATTCTTGTAAATCTGCTTCCTTGACCAGAACAAGGTAAAGCAGAGGGGAGGAGTCAGATTCTGCTTTTTGTTAAATGTCAAAAAATGTTTAAAGTGGTTAAATAGTTCCTGAGGTTCTCACTTTCAGGGACATAAACAAAATCCTCCCCTCTGGAAGGGGAAATATCAATTCAAAGTGTACTTGTGGAGCGCTTATAAAATGGTATCACAACAGGCAGTTTTGGTAGTGTTCACTCTTACCTTCATTTAATTTCCCTGAAGAGTCATTATGAACCTCTTTCTAACAAATATAAACCTTAGCACACATACAGACCTGCAAGCCTTTTAAATAATCTAGATAAATACTGACACTCTATAAGCCCCCATGTCGCTTATCCTGTATCCTACAAAGAGAACAACGTGGCTTCTAAACTAGAAAATGTTCCCAACACTATGGCTTGTCTTCATTGTTTTGTGTTTTCCTATTACTGTTTCTAGTTTTAGGACTCACACACAGAAAATGTGACTGAGAAGACAGAGAATGTTAATAGCTCTAATCCACTCTGCTCCTGAGCCAAAGCAATACAATAAAGCTTGTTTAGTTTCTGTTTCTTCTGCAAAGCGTCCAGAGCCTTTCTGCATATAATAAGGTTCTTAAATTCCTCAGCTCTGTCTTAGACAGAGAAGTAACTAGTCTTGTTACAGTTTTTTGTTTGGAGGGGTAGGGAAAAAGAGGAAAAAAAAAAAGAAGAAAAAAAAATGTAGAGCATCCAGAATACTTTTCATTAATTTTGTGGGTCCTGGAACAATGGCAGAATTTCTTTAAAAATGTGCTTGTCAAGAGAAAAATTTGTGTGAAATTAATGTTGAATAAAAATCCATAAATAGGTAGATAAGAGATATGGACAAAGCATGGAAGGGAAAAAAAGCTGGAACTTGTCATCTTCTCCAGACCTTCTCTAATTCTGTAGCCTGGCTTCTGTGTATGGGCGTGTGTGTGGCATGATTTCTGTCTTCTTGGCAGCAGTGCTGTGCTTCTGCTGACCCGGCTCCTCTTCTGTCCAGATGAGCTTTAAGCATTTTCTAGTGATGCACAATAAATGACAATTCAGAGAGATAAGTACACTTTTTTAAAACAAAGGAATTGCTGAGATGAGGAAGGAATACACACTCACCAGTTACTGCTTTATTTTAATTTACTCTTGATGTTGTATTCAGTTATGAATGTTGGTTTGTAATTTTTTTTCTTTAATTTCAGATCTGGCTAGAACCCATGAAACCTGTTATTAAACAAGTACGGAGTAAGTACTTTTAAAAAAGGAAGTTTTCCTTAATTTGCATCTGCTTTATGTGGGTTGCTTTCACAATTACTACTTGATTTACTGGTTATGCTTCCCTGAAAACTGTACTTGGTAGGGTTGATCGTGGTTCCTGTTTGGGCGTGCAAAACTGATAAAACCTGATATTAAAATATATAGTGTGTGGCTGATGGAATGGAAACTTACTGAAGGTATGACACATATCTAGATAGATTGGGTTGTCTGGTGTTACTTTTAAGTGAAACATGACATTTGCTGTCTGTGAGCTTTTGTAAGTTGTGTTGTCTTATGGTAGAAAGAAAAAGGCATATTCTGGGTTGTTGCACGGGAGGAGGTAGCATCTGCAGTTGTGAGATCCTGTCTGAGAGCTGATATACCTTTTAGAATGGCTGCAGAAAGCTCAGGGAATTTCAGCAGGGTAGGTATTCCCATCTCATTCTCAAAAACTCTCGGTGTGCTGAGGAGCAGCCTTGCTGAGAGCAGAGAGAGGGATCTCCCACTTGGTGGGTGGCTGCAGCTTCCATTATGGAATTTGTTTCTGCTCCTTTGCCAGGACGATATCGCAGTATTGGTGTTGTCTTTACTTTTTAGAGTAGCATAAAGCAATGTTAGATGCAGTCTAAAGGCTAAAAATAATTGAAGAAAACTGTATGCTGGTTCTGACACAAAAAGATTAGAGCAGACTTTTTTTCCCCTTAAATGGCATTAAGGTGTTTGCTTAATTTTTTTTTTTTTTTTGGATTATAAAGACCTTGTGGAAGAACAAGACCCAGAAGGGTGTGGTGGATTCCTACTCCTTTCAAAATCTTAATTGAAAAATGTTGAAAATCAGTACCAGGAAGTAGTTTTTAGTTATTTTTCTGACTCAAACTGACTGCCAGAAAAGAAGAACTCACCAATCTTAACTGCTTGGTAATGCGGACATTTTGGAAGTAAGGGACTAAGCAAGCTGTAATAATGGAAGGAGGTTGACATCTGACAGTCCAGCTGTGCCAGGATGGCCACATCTACAGTGGCTTCAGCCTTGTGCTCCCTGGGCACGTGGGGCTGTCATTCCTTGGTGCCCCTCTGCCTGCCCACTCCCTGGGAAAGCCCTTTTTCCCAAGGGAAAGCGAGACTCTGTAAAAATGAGATTCGGTGAGTTTGCTCATGCTGTTAAGAAGTGCCTGAACTTGGTATGTATGGATGATCTTTTCCTATATTCTCACATCAACAAGTTTCATTGAGGTTCATTTTTGTTGGTTTTTTTTTTGTTGTTGTTGTTGGATTTTTTGTTTGGTTGTCTTTTTTTTAGAATTTAATGATTTTGGAGTGAACCTTGTAACTTTTAGTCCAACAGTAGGACAGTGTTAGATATTATCATGGACTTCAAGGTAATACAGCTCAAACTTGTTATATATGTTGATGGTGGTTGCTATGTAATTGTAGGCAACTCTGAATCTTTGACACACTGTCTAAAAATAAAAGATCTACATTATTACCATTTACTCTGAATTAGTCTTGGCTAATAACCTATTCTGAGATAGATAGAATTTTGTGTTGCATGATAAGGATTTTCTTTTTTATTATTTTCATATGAACACAGACAGTTTTACTGCTGAACTTCTGCAGAAACCAAGAAATTTAGATCCAAATTTTTGACTTCCTAACAGGCGCAAAATATCAGGTTGGCATTTGGGTGCCTTCTCTGAGGTGTTGCCAGGTCTATATAGTGCTGTGTTCACCATATCCACATGAGTAGTTTTTCCTGACTTCATTTTTATTGTTGTTATTCTTGGTTTTGCTCAGATTTGGCTGCTTATAATAAATCCAGCGTCTTGGTTTAGATTGGCCCAGTGTTTTTTTTCCTAATTAGAATGAAACATTCACAGACAAAAGGTGAGATTAAAAAAAAAAAACACAGAAAAGGGAGGAGTTGGGCCACAGAAGCAAATACACGCAGCATTGGGTTTTTAATATTTATTATCATTTAATGTAAGTGATGCTTGGAACACTGCCAAAATGGCTTCTGCAGCAATACTTTCCACTTGGTTGGTGTGACTAATGTGCAGGTCTGTTCTTAACCTTGTGAAGGTCTTCCAAAGGCTTGGAGTATTCTCAGAAATTTAATGTAAAGTTTTATTTTCCTCCCTTGGTGTGTCTTAAGAACTATAAAATCTTCAGTATGGTTTTAGTTTCCGACAAATGTGAGCTTTGTATATAGTTATAGGTTGTTATTTCCAGCCTCCTTTCATTTCTAGATATTATACGGTAATTAGGATGTGGATTTTAGTTTTTTGTTCACCAAAGCTTTGCTAATTCTGGGATCGGAGGCTGGCAGCTGCTTTCCTGGCAGCTGTGATAGCCAGAGGGTTAGTTCTCCCAGGTACCTGGCAGAAAGTAAAATTTGTTATTCCCCTATTAACAAATGAGGCAATGAGGGAGCAGAGGAGTGTTTGGTGTATGGGAATTGGGTATTCCAGACAGAAGAAATCAGCATATTTTGGGGTTGATAGGGTTAAATTGCCCTTTGTCAAGCTTTAAGAGAACTTGGTGGTTGAAATAAATTAAAGCAGGCTGGTTTGGGTTTACCAATCTGCTCAAATAAATTTGAATATACTTTTTTTTTTTTTATTTGCTTTGAAACAGCAGCAGCACACAGTCATGTGGTGGCAGGGCTGGAAGGCATCTCTAGGTTATACATAAGCAGGGCTGTCTTTGAGGGTCAGTTGGGTCACGAGGTCTGTACCTGGAGGAGAAGAGTCTAAAAAGAAGAGTGGTTGCAGTTTTTTCCTTCCTAAGTCTTCCTCTGCCTTTTAAAGGGGGTCTTTCTTTCGGCAGTTTGTTCTTGCCTTTCTTGGCTCTGTGTGCTCAAGGCTTCTCATGGGAAGGTGCGTGCTGGGGACAGGTCTTGGTCTGTCCCAGCTGACTGGAGATGCTGGCAGTGGGGCATGGGGCTGCTCCTTGTGGCCACAGAATGCCTGCAAATGCGAGATTGATGCTCAGTAGGCATCTGGAAGCAAGGGTTGGCTGGTGTTCTGCCTATCCACCAAATGATTAGCCTTGACTGTTCTAATAGCAGGAAAAGGGCCGAGCATTTCAAAGCACTACAAAGATGATAAGGGGACTAGAATACCCTAGAAAGGGAGGAGAGGCTGAGGGACTTGTGTCTTTTTAGAAGAGAAGGCTGAGGAGGAATCTGATCAATGCCTATAAATACTTCAAGGGTGGGTGTCAGGAGGATGGTGCTGGTCTTTCTCCAGTGGTGCCCAGTGTCAGGACAAGGGGTAACAGGCACAAACTTGAACATAAGAAGCTCCACCTAAACATGAGGAGGAACTTCTTTCCTGTGAGGGTGGCAGAGCCCTGGAACAAGCTGCCCAGAGAGGCTCCTTCTCTGGAGCCATTCAAACCCCCCCAGACACATTGCTATAGGAACTGCTCTGGGTGACCCTGCTCCGTCAGGGGGTTGGACTGGATGATCTCCAGAGGTCCCTTCCAACCCCATAGCATTCTGGAATTCTTTGAAAAACAACAACAGAACAGTGGTGCCCAGTCATGGCGTGATGAGCAGTTGTGGTACCCTGAAATATTCCTCTGAAAATACTGGTGAAACAGGGCGTTGTGGGCATCAAGTCAGCCAGTTCAACAGGCTGAGTCGTGATGCTGAAACTGGTAAGTCAGTCCTGTCAAAGCTGGGGTTTCGTGTTGTAAAGTGTTACACAGAGCTTTGTGGACTATTCCAAATAGTTACTCAGGATTCTGTTTAGATTTAAACATTAAATGAGTTTTCTCCCTGTTGTTGAGATTTACAAGAACAGGGTTAAAAGGAAGAAACAGTGGGTATTAGTGGGCATGCCAGGAGCAGGCTGCAAACACACTTAGCTCCGTGGGGAGCCAGCTGGGTCTGGCTGGATTCAGCTCATTGACAACTCTGCTGGTGGTGTTGGAAGAGGCGTTGGGATGATCTCCCTCCCATTGAGTCATCTGCAATGCCTTCATATCAGATCAGGTATTTGCTTTGGGGTATTATAGCTTTCATGTTGCATAAAACTATATTTACAGCACTCAGACTGCAGACTTGCCTTGGAAGCAGTATAGTTAGTTTTCAGAGGAGTGACCTGCCATGTCTCTGTAGCCAGTCTATGGACAAACTATATGATTGCTATATAGATTATATAGACTAGATATAATCCATATGATAATGCTGTAGTTAGCTGGCAAGCAGCTAGCTGTCTAGGCTTCACATGTGTTGTGTGTCTCTTCATGTTGGAAAACATAATATGCATGTGCTGATGAAGAACAAGAATTTTTTGTGACATGACTAATTTTCCTTATAGGACCAAAGACTACAATGCTTCGTCTAGCTGTAAAGTTCTTCCCTCCAGACCCGGGTCAACTGCAAGAGGAATATACCAGGTAAAGTATTTTTTGAAGGATTTGATTTGCATTACCTACTGAAGTAAAGGAAAGGTGAGAGTAGGAGGACATCGCATCTGTTTCCAAACAAAATTTACATTGAAAAAGCAAAAGAGCACCTTTCATTAGTGTCACAGTTTTAGCAAACACATGTTGGCAGATGAATGTTACCAGAAAAAATATTTTTCAAAACAAAAAACAGTGCAGGTTAGGCCTTTCCAAACATCACGGTGTCAAAAGAGAAGGATATAGAGGAAATACTCATGTTTATGAACAGTACCCATATAAACCAAACAGGACCTATTTTAATAAATTATTTATCTTTTGCACTTCTAAAGTCCACGCTTTAAATATTCTACAAACAGCAAATGTGTTTTTCACCAGTGCTTGTCATGGGGTGCTTTTGCCGATTGCTGCCTGAACTTTGGTAAATTAAGCAGAGCTATTGACTTGCTCGCACCTGGGAAGGTGGTTTGAAGGCTGTGCCTCTAGCAAAGACATTAACCAGGATTTTAGTGTTTAAAGAGCTCAGTTAATGCTTTTCCCAGTTGTACTGCTTTTAAATAGAATTCCCTTTAGAAATCCGTGGAGGTTCATTATTATTCTTCAGGCTTATTTCTGAGCAAACCAGTATGATAACTCCCATGATATGATGGGATTGTCTCTTGTAATGATAAGTACTATCTAAATATTTCATTTCCTTCCTATTTCCTTATGTTAATTGTTGTTTCTTCTCGGAATTTTATTACGTATATAGCTTTTTGGAGCAGGAACTGTATTTTTGCCTATTAATGGAGTATTTATTATGGAATTCTGGGCTGTGCTTAGAACATCTGGGTATTTCATAATGCTATTATTGATGTGTACACTTCATTGTGAGTGTCATGAAGAACCAAGATAGTGCAGTAATATATGCAGAAAACAGAGCATACTTTATAAAATTCTTTAATACATACTTACAGTAGTTGGAAATTAAAAAAAAAATGTTAAAAATTTATACCTTTTATTATCTTTTTGCCTCAAGAATATGATACATAATGTTTTAAAACTAAGTCGTCTTTAAAAATTACTGTTCTCTTTCGGGGTATAATTCAGTAAGGAACATTGATCAGTCTATCAGTTCAGAGGTTTATAATAATAATTGTTGCCTCTCTACTGGAGTCCTTATTGCACCTTCTTTCAAGTAAAAAGGAAAGGACAAAAAACTTGCCAGTATCACATTAATAAAAAGATATTCAAATTGGTTTAGGTTACTAAGTCGGTCCTTCTCAGTATACTTTGAAGGCTGTCAGGTTTTCCTTCTGGCCTTCTGTATTTTGCAGGCAGCTTGTTACTTACACAAAACTGTTAAACAGAAATCTCCTCTTTAACATCTGCATGGAAAGTATTTTAGTTAAATGAGAACAGCAGTATAAGAAAAGGAAATGTAATTTCTTACTGTGTTATTAGGCTGCTAACGTTACAGCCCTGGAAAATACAACCACAGTAAATTAACTGAGTGCTAGGAGAAATGCTCATAATTTTCCCTAACAAGATACTGGAATCTGTGGTGTTCTCCCATCCTTGTCCTGATTGGTAAAATCACTTGAAGTGTTCAGTAAGTTTCTTTCCAACTAAAAATTACAGCTACTGTTACTTGGCAAATCAAAGTTGTTAAGAGTGTGGTTTTCCTTCTGCTCCCGTGTTCCGGTGTGCTCATCTTTGCTGATAAACTGCGATGGATTAGTCACAGGGTGTTTGGTTTGATTTGACCGTCCTTGGTAGCAAGGTTTCTGTGTTCCCTTGGTTTTGGAGAGAGGAAGAATTAGGAGGTGTTGGTTTTACAAAATGCTGCTCAGTCCTTTTACCGTTCTTTCACGTATCAAGGTGGTTCTTGTAACTCTCTCTCAGGTACCTTTTTGCATTGCAAATCAAGAGAGACTTGGCAGAGGAGCGTCTGACCTGCAGTGACAATACGGCTGCTCTTCTGGTCTCTCACCTTCTGCAGTGTGAGTATCTCAACTGTGGTGACACTGGGTGGTGTTGCAATTGCTAACCCAAGTTAAAGAGGGTACAGAAGCTTTTGGTAACTAAAAGCATTTTCTGTCTCATGGTATTTTCTTCTGTGCATGCGGCAAACCCTTTGAGTCTGAACACTGGGGTTATCAGGGCTCGGTGTGGTGAGGAGCAGCCTGTGCTTGGGCCCGAGAAAGCTTTGGCTTCATGGAGACTGTGCAAAACCAGCTCCCTTGTGTCGCCTCTCTTTTCCCTGTCTCTCTAAACTAGTCTCTAGCACTGCTCCCCTTCCAGACAGCTGCTCCCCTCTGTGCTTCATTGGCTTCCTTTCTCACTTTCCCTGGGGCCAGGGGAGATAAGTGTATAGAAACGGGGCTGAAATCAAGCTAGAAATGTGCCAGAACAAGTTGGATGGCCGGGCTGTCAGTGGCTGCCTTCCTTGCTGGGAGAGCAAATGGAAATGGGAAGCAATTGATTTGGAAGCTCTCCATGTTGCTGCTTGCTCAGTCTGTATGTGCCTCAGGACCTCAAAACATGTCCTTTAAGATAGGCGAGTTGAAAAACTTGCTTGGATTCAGACACCAAATTTGTTTGAGCAGCAGCCAAATGATGGAGCGTTCCCCAGTCTGTAACCTGAGCGGAGAAATGGAAGGGTGTGCTTCCCTGCTGGCTTGAATCAAAAGCTGTTAAATGGTCCTTTTAACACATGCACTGCTAAATAGTTATATAATTCTGCACTGTCGGATAATAATTACAATAATACTAGTTAGGGTGATTTTATTGGAAGAGCAGATCTCTCTCGTGTGTGTGCCATCAGCCAGTGACAGGGTTCAAATGTGCTGATGGTTTTCCAGCGGATGTCCTGCTCTCCACAGTGCCCGGAGCTGGTTAGCACATACCATCAGCTGGCCTTGCCTGGCTTGCTCCCACCCTGCTGCAGTATTAGAAGTGAGAAAGAATATGATTATTTTTAACCAAAATTATTTCTTGTTGTTTCAGGTACTGGCTTGATTTTAAACAGGGTATTGCTCTGTTCTTCTTAAGAACAGCTGTCCTGGATGAGATTATTAGTTCACTTAGTCCACTCCTTTCTCTGATGGTAGTTGATAGCAGATGCTGTGGGGTAGCCCTCCGAAAGGGGACAAGCCTATGGTGATGCTTTCTTTGATGCATCCATCAGTAATCTTTGCACATGGCCCTACAGAGTCAAAGATGGACTCTGCAACTTTTGATGAACTTTGCCATGTATTTGTCTAACTTTTGAGTTAGATTATATTTTTGGCATCCTTCCATGAAAATGAGCTTCACGTCTTCGTTTTTGGGAGGCTTGCAGGATAACTTATATCCTTGTGTCTTTTTAAGACATTGAGACTTTAATTTAATATATTAACTTCATGTTTTATTATCAAAATAAAAAATTAAGTAACTTTTAAAAAAATTTATTTATTCAGCTTGTATATACATCTGTCATGTGTTCTGCCTGTTTCATGCTTTTGTTTTCCAAGCCAAAGACTTCTAGTCTTTTTATGTCTTACTAGATAGAAGTTGTTCCACACTTTTGATTCACGCTTTTTTCTACTGTAAATCTCTTCCTAAATCCACAGCATCATTTCTGAAAGGCATGAATATGTGAAGGAGAGAGCAAAGCACAAGATGTATGCGCTGTTGGGATTTATAGTCATATAATACTGCTTTCTCTTTTTGCTGCATATTTATTTTTGGACAGTTCCTAAAATCTGATTTACCCTCTTCCTAAGTAGGCTTGTCCATAAGTGTTTCACATTTATTTAGAGAAATTAAATTGAAATATGCTGGTTTGGTGTGAGGTATCTGTGAGGAAGAAATGTTTAGATGACTTCATGTGTCTTCTATAAGTTTCGCATCTTTAATTGTAAAGACAGCTAAAATTTCCAAACAATGTCGAAGTACTGCTACAATCCTCCAGAAGTCTGCTTGGGATAAATGTCTTTTGTACAATGAAACCGGTTACAAAGAAAAATGCGCAAATTTAAAGCGTATAAAAGGAGAATGCATTCTGGCTTTTGGGGCATCTAATTCCTTACCAAGTATTTTCTGTCATCGTTCCTTTTCCATTGTTGTTTCTTATTCTAACATTGTTTTGTTTTCTGTAATAGCTGAAATAGGGGATTTTGATGAAATGGAGGATCGAGAACACCTTAAAACAAACCAGTATTTGCCAAACCAGGAAAGAATTGAAGGAAAGATTCTGGAGTTCCACAGGAAGCATGTGTAAGTGTTTACTTAATTAATGTATTACCCCTAACGTATACTCCCGGGGAGCAGATGAACTCACTTGGTCCAGCATGCTGTGCAATAGCGTGATGTTAAGATCTTATGAGTTAAACACCATTTACATCTGACAAGAAAAGTTGGGTGTAGCAATAGTTACATATTTAGGACATGGTTTTTGGGCAGTAGTTTCTCTCAAGTCATTTTCCAGTGTGCCTTTAATAACATACCAAAGAAAGGTATCCTGAGCTTGGAATAACAGTTTTAGGCAAAATCCTTCTTCAGAATTTCCCATCTACGAAGTTTAAATTCAGCTTGCCCTCATGCATAGGTCTTTCTTTTGTCTAAATAATAGGAAAGCAATTGTATTGTATCCTTCAGTACTCAGCGTAAAGGAAACAGGGAAGATGGAGGGAGTCGGGGAGAAGTAACTTTAATCAGAATTTAAGCAATGCTTTACCTTACAGTTGGGGTACTTTTGAAGTAAGTGAAGTTTTTTGGGGATGAGGAAACTATTTGCCACAAATATAAAATTAATTCCAACACAGTCAGGAACTGTGGAAATGAATGCTTTTAATAAAGCAAAGAATGAAATGCCCACTTATCCCATCATGCACATTCAATCTACACTGAGGTTATGTGTTTTATGGTCTAATCTGGCTGGTCTTAAAATGTGACTATCTACTCGCTGTGTGTAGTGTAAAATATTTAAGAAGATTTGGAGCAGATAGTGGACATGGTGCTCATGAAAGAGAAGTCAACCTACCAAGAGGCTCTGTTGTGACCAAAATACTACTCAGAACATCAGAGATTGTATAATCTACTTTTGCCACACAATATTGTTGAAAATTTTTAAACTATTACCTGCCACAGTGGTCCTAACCTCACTTGTGCAGTTGATAGGTTAAATTGAGAGAATTTCTTTGATAAAATGGCGAAAAAGGTTTCATTTCACCCAATAGATCTTTCTTTTTTTGAGACCTTGCGTATTAGGATTTAGCAATTTGAAGTGCTTTTATTAGTTGTGAGTATCCACACCACAGTTAATTATGCATGGCTATGCATTACAATCCAAATACTATATTAGAAATTTAAATTTTTCTTTTGTTCTGTGTGGGTAAACTCAAAGATCAATGTTGACTGATTTTCTTTTAAGACAGAGGATAGATTTTCAGGCAGCATCTGTGTTTAAGACTAAAACATCCTGTATTATTAGAAATCAATTCCTGAGAATTTCAATAATTAACTATTTGGTTTTTATGATCACTCATTTTCAGTTGTACTGAAATTATCAGTACTAGCGGTTTGATGACATCATGATGGCTTTCAAACTTGAGATGAAATGTGTGATTTTGTAGTTCTGGGACAAGTGCAACCAGACCATGTGCAGAACAATCCTTTGTTAATCACGTGCCTGGATCCAATGGAGTTGCTTCTGCTTGCAGGGAGTTTTCTTGGTTTATTTTTCTTGATGGAAGGGTCATGACTGTGTTCTGAGTGAGTCAGGGACTGGTAATTTTATTAATTGGGTTTGAGTTTTTTTCAAATAAATTACTTCTAATCAGTCTTCACAGTAAGAACAGTTCGTGTTTTTGCCTGTCAGGAAGAAGTCAGAGGAAGGTTAATAGGAAAAGATTCCTTGTTTCAGAAGTGTACTTTTCATTGGTTTAATGAGAATTGCATCTAATAGCTGTGTTCAGCTCATCGGGTTCCTCTCTGGAGAGTTGGGCAGAGAGGAACCTGATGAAGTTCAACAAGGGCAAGTGTGGGGTCCTGCCACTGGGGAGGAATAACCCCTGCACCAGTACAGGTTGGGGGTGACCTGCTGGAGAGCAGCTCTGAGGAGGAAAACCTGGGAGTCCTGGTGGACAACAGAATGCCCATGAGCTTCTTGGCCCTTGTGGCCAAGAAGGTCAATGGTATCCTGGGGGGCATCAAGAAGAACATGGACAGCAGGTGGAGGGAGGTCATCCTGCCCCTCTGCCATGGGGAGGATCTGGAGCACTGTGTCCAGTTCTGGGCTCCCCAGTTCAAGAAGGACAGGGAACTGCTGGAGAGGGGACAGCAGAGGCTACAAAGATGATGAGGGGCCTGGAGCATCTCTCCAGGAGAGGCTGAGGGACTTGGGACTTTTTAGAAGAGAAGACTGAGGGGGGATCTGATCAACGCCTATAAATACTTCAAGGGTGGGTGTCAGGAGGACTGTCCAGTCTTTTTTCAGTAGTACCCAGTGTCAGGAGAAGAGGTAACAGACACAAACTTGAACAGAGGAAGTTCCATCTAAACATGAGGAGGAATTTCCTTACTTTGAGGGTGGCAGAGCCCTGGCAGAGGTTGCCCAGGGAGGTTGTGGGCCTGCTCTGGCAGGGGGTTGGACTGTATGATCTCCAGAGGTCCCTTCAAACCCAATATCATTCTGTGATATTATTACAATAATTGCAAATTGTATTTTAAAGCAATGTTTCAGAAGAGTATACTCAAACCATATTAAGGTTAAAAGCTGAGGCCTGTGGTTAGAACAGGTTACAATCAATACCTGAGTACCTTGAATGCATGTTTTAAATCCCCTGCACCTTTGCAAAAATGTTTGTTAGAGAAGTGATTTTTGAAGTACTGCAGTCCTAAAAATAACTATGATGTCCTTACACATCTCTTCTCTCTTCCCTTATCCAGGGAGTATTGGCCATCCTTTTCCATTTTCAGTAGGAGCTGTGAAGGTTTTTTTAGATTTCAGGCACATTTTTCCTCATTTCTATTCCATTAAGCAAGTGGGAGCATGAACCTTGGGTGCTCGTCTCCTTCCTGGTGATGTGCAGTGAGGTTAAAAGGACAGAATACTTTTCTCTCTCATCAGCCTTGTGCATCATATTTTTATTTTTGCATTTTATTTTCATTTTTTATTCCCTTCAGCTGATTATTCCCTCACCTTTAGCAGACTGATATTTTGTTCCACTGCTGATTGCTTTTGACAGAGCTTCTCGTATAAACAGAGTCTTTAGGAAAGGAACCCCATTTCTGGCAGAACGGCTCGTCTCCAGATCGCTACTACATCATCTTCTTTCTGCCTCAGTTTTCCGTCTTTGCAGCCCTTGCTTTGCCCAAACTGGGCTTCTGTCGCCCATCAAGCTGGGAGCATCGATTTGGCTTTCCCAGGCTTGCAGGCCATGTGTGAGCTGGGGGAGCAGGAGGAGGATGTGTGTGACTTCGCAGAGGCTGCTCAGGCTCTTTGGATGATGCTATGGAGGGACCCTTCACATGATAAAGTTGTGGTTTGAGTAATTTTTTTATTTTTCAGTTGCTTCACCATAGCTAGTAGAGCTGGTAGCAGTGAATTAAACTGAATCTGTGTATCCAATCAGTGCTGTATCAAAAGAAGAGAAAATATACTGGGAAGGTTGCATTCAGAAGGATAGGAATTGAAAGCTTATATTAAATATCCTTTACTTTCTCTTTCATTTTTACAAATTCTTTTATTTTCACATATATAGAAACGTGGGCTTTATATTTAACTTTGCAAATATAGTAACAGTAAACAGGATGAGTTACACTTTTAGTATAGCACATTACTTAGTTGTTTCAGCAAGAGCCTCAATTAACTTACCTTACTTTATTTCTGTAGTTTATAATAGTTTATAAAATTAAACAAATTATATTTTGAAGGTGGTGTATTGGTGGCAGAGCAGTTAAATCCTTGCACCCTGGACATTTGCAGTGTTTACTGCCTTCCTGGAAGTAGCGTGAGTGGAATACTTGCATCAGGATGAGTGTAGTTCAGAACTAAGCATAACATAATTTGCTTGTGTTTAGACGGCTGTGGGTTTTTTTGGTGTATATATACATAAATCAGGAAAGAAACAGAAGATGTGATATGTTTACTGTTATCCCTCATGATATGTTTACTGTTATCCCTCATGTTCTTTCACAGTTTGTAAGCCTAGTTCTCTATGATTTAAATTCTTTTTGAAAATAGGATGTTAATAATTTGTTTTTAAGTTAGAAGAACTGTAACTTCAGGTTGCTACACAGAGTAAGCAATTTCTGCACATCCATTGTTTTGATACTTCATCTTTAAATGATGTATTAATCACTGGTTTTAAATGCTCTATAAACCACCTAACATTTAATAGCATTGATTTTTAATCAGTTGCCCCAGTTGTCACATGGATATTTTAACATACTACCAATATTTGCCTAGATGAGTGTGTGTAAGGAATCTTTCCACTAAAACAGCAGCTTTTGCTGGAAGATACTGCTAATAGATAGCCTGTTGTCCATTGACCTGGAGAAGACTAAGTAGACTAAGTAGTAGCAGTAAATTTATCTGCTTAATGGATGAACAAAATTAGATCAGATTGTTTTCAGGCTGGGCTGTGGGGCTTAGTCTGCAGCAAACATCTGAGGGTAATTCCTCTGAAACCACAGCTTCTGGTTTGTAACCGTTTGTGGTCCAGCATTGCTCCCAGCTTTCCCCACTCGGGGCTCCTCTGCCTCTGGGAAGAACAGGCAGGTTGTCCACATGAGAACACTCTTAATGTTATTTTTTTTTTATTCTTTCTGAGATGCGCTGTGCTTGGATCATATCTAATGGAATGTAAAATAGGTGCTAGTGGTTCTGCATCAGTTTATGAAGAATTTTTAGTACTGTATAGTTTCAATTTTATAATTGTCATTTTATCCTACTTTTTGTTTCCCCTCCTGATCAACCTGCCGGGCTCCAGAAATCTTAGCATCTTCAGCACCCTCTTTTAAAAGACAAAGCACCACTTTAATTCGTAATGTCTCTCTACTTAGAAGAATTATAACAGGAATTAGTGTGGGTGGGAGTTATACACAGTCCTCTTAGAGTGTAACTTGGGAAGCTGTGCCCTAAATTAATATTTATGATCCACCTTTTTTGTCTTGTATGTGTTTAATACATAGGAGCCACGGTGCTTCAGCTACTTTGATGCAGTTAAGGAATCTGTGGAAGAAATGCTAGTAACACATACAGCCAGTATAAAACCACTTCTTCCAGCATTAGCTCATTTCAGTAAGGGAAGAGCAATCTGCTTTACCAGTTTAAGGTCTTAAACACAACTAATACATGCGGTGGTAACACACTGGTAGAAATGCAATTACAAGATACTTTATGTAGTTTGGCATTTATTTTTCCATTTGAAATCAGATTTTTGTTCCTCTGTTTTTGTTCTTTACAATCCCTTTATACATGTGCAGTCGTATAATACTAATGTTTGGATAAGGTTGGAAATTTGGACTGAACTTGTAAAGTTAGGAACTTCCTTGAATCGATGCTTTCTCCAGTTGGCAGTAACAATATTTGGATTTCCTGTTGTACTGTTTTAGACATATTTTTTTTTCCCCTTCAGGATGAATAAGGCAATAGAGAACTGTTGAAATCCTATCGTCAAATATATGTGCGTTCAGGCTTACTTTCTCAGTGCATTTTTGTGTATGTGTGTATTTTAGTCTAAGGAGCATTTTACTAAGAATCAAAGAAGCATTGTTCCTCCTAACAGCTTCCATTTTTCAAATGTTAGCATACTAACTAAGTTTCATAATTGCACTCTGAATTTTAGAGACAGTTCCTACATGCAGTCAATATGTTTTGTCATCATCCTTATTTCTGATACATTGAAATGTGATAATTATTCACTTTAGTATTCTCAAATTATATTTAAAAGAAATCTATATGGAGCAAAAAAGTTGTTTAATCTAAAACATGCCTATAGGTTAGCAGGAGATATTTTGAAGGAGTGTGCCTAGAAAGGCAAGTCAGGGTAGCAGAAGAATTTATTTAATACCAATGTTGTGGTTGGCATTACATAGTATGCAAAAATAGATCATGCTACAGATGAAATTAAATTAAATGAATATCATTGAAATGAAGTGAGTTAGCACAGGAGATGAGTCTCCTGCCTTAGCTAGCCCTCCTGGACCATATTTATGCTGGAAATTGGCCGACACTGTTGTCTCGCAGTATGTTTCTGGTTCAGAGATTGCCTTAGTCAGGTGACAGGCCTCTGTCTGTCATGAGGACTTTTTCACTTTACAGTGTAATTGGGGCATGTTCAGTAGCAAGAACTCCTGCATTTCCATAGTGGGATTCATTTGGTCTTGGAATATCCCAGTTCCCCCATCAGGACCCCTGAACTGATGCAGACAAGGTTTGACCCACAGGGGAAAAAGTCTCGTCGAGTATCAGGACTTCACTGCTATCACTAGGTCAATTTGAGGATTGTGAAAGATATATTTTGGTGTGGTCCACGTTTGGAGGTCTTGGCCCTCGCGTGGCATGAGAGCTCTGCACTCTGTGCTGGGCAAGAGACATCTCTCTTGCTGGGGGCCTTGCTCTCTCTGCAGAGCATGGCCATGGGCCACGGCCACCCCTCCTGTTCCCAAGAATCAGCCAAAAAATGCACTAAATCCTGTAATCCAGGAAACTCCCTCTTGTGGAGAAAAATAGGAGGGGAAGGAAAAGAAAAAAGAAAAACCACTAAAAGACTGTCATGCAGGAAACCAGAATGTCAGTTGTTTGTCTTGGAGAGGAGACTTGTAGAGAAATAAGTGAAGGCTGAATCTGAGGCTGGTGTGTGCCAGAGTCTGTAATAGTCTCTGTCTTGCTTAGGCTTTGTGCACGCTCGAAAAGGAGGAGACCCTCGTGCCTACATCTTCCTCCTGTTTTCAAAGTCATTTCAACAGCAGATGATACTTCCAAAAACGTTTTAAAAATCCTTCTCAGATTCCTTGGCACGGAGGGAATCGGACAGCCACAGACTGGGGGAATGCACTGGATCTGATAGTACCAGTGTCATAATTGTGATGTAGCTCTGAAATCCAGCCTGGAATGGGTCATTCTCTTGCTATTTGCTTTGTTTCTACTGTACTGGCAGTGCAGCTCTTTCATCTCTCCCGTTTCACCTGGTTAGTATCACGGTGTATACAAGCAAGCAGCAGCAGCAGAATTGTGAATTGAATTCTGATCTGTTCAATGTCACCGTTTCTAAACTGAAAAAGCTCTGAACTAGTTAACATTTGTTTCAGTGCTTCTGGGGGATGCATTTCAAGTTGGTGATCTGGTGTTGCATATTGCTCCTATTAGAAAAATTTCAGCGTAATACTTAACTCGGAGTGAAACTGCCCAACTAGATGAGATAGAAAATTCTCATTTAGTGCTAGAGTTAAGACTTAAATGCATTAGCCACGTTGGCAATATCGTAGCATCAGATTGTTCTTAAAACTTTATTTGTTTGTCTCTCTCTTTAAAAGGGGTCAAACGCCTGCTGAATCGGACTTTCAAGTGCTTGAAATTGCTCGGAAACTGGAGATGTATGGCATCAGATTTCATCTTGCATCTGACCGAGAGGGCACCAAAATCAATCTCGCTGTTTCACACATGGGTGTCCTGGTGTTCCAGGTAAGGGGAGAGAGTCTGGGTACATGTGTCTGTCTTTCCGTTAGTGCCTTTTGGGAGTAAGACTCTCATCATAACTTCAGGCATTATCTGATGATTTTATTAACTTAGCACATTTTTATGGTCAAGGCAAAATCATTTAAGTCCTTGGAATATTGTTGTTGAAATGACTTTGTTTGGTGCAGTTTCCCTTTGTTGGTGCAGACAGAAGAGCATCAAATCCCACAAAATCAACAGTGATCCCAAAGTACAGAAGGATTTTTGCTGTCTGCTTGAAAGTTCCATGTGTGTTCAGAGAAAATCATCAATTCATTTGGTACAGCCCTGGAATAAGTCTGTAATCCTGGAAGTTTGGTTACATTTGCCCCTGTTCTGTGCAAAAGAAAAGGAAAGCATGTTACATAAAATGAATCAACTTTAATTTTGCTTGTACCATAAAGTATTGTGAATATTGATGGGGTTGAAACGTTTCTTTCCCATTGGTTTTCTAGGTTTTCATTCTGTTCTCTAGTGTCTGTGCAGAGACAGAGACATCACATGCTTGTACCTGTCCCTGTACTCAAAGATAGAATTGTTTAAGGGAATATTGTCACCAGAAAATAAAAATCCAACAGAATGGCCTGGGGGGAGGTGTATGTGCACATGCCTGGAACAGAATTGCATTTGTTGCTCTTACTTCTGAAACTTTTGCCAACTTTTAACTGTTACCATTTTAATTCAGGGTAACACGAAAATCAATACCTTCAACTGGTCGAAGGTCCGTAAACTAAGCTTCAAGAGGAAAAGATTTCTTATTAAACTCCACCCAGAGGTCTGTGTAAGTTTTACTGTAATAGTAAACTGGTCAATGTTGGGGAAAAAAAAAAAAGTGTACTTAATTTTATTATGAAAAAATATAGAGCTTGTAATTTTATAAAACATTTTCAGTGGAGTAGGCCTGGCTTCATCATACCACTAAAAATCTTTCCTTTGTCACCCCATGTCTGTTGTCTTTTTAGATTTTTAGGTTTTCAGATTTTGTGAATCAGCCTCAGCTTATCCATGACGTAGGCAAATACACATGTAAATGTAAGAGAGAAAAAAAATAGACTCAAGTATTTGATGCATCCTGTCTCAGTACTTTCACTCTAAAAAAGTTATATTTAATTTTTCCTTTGGATATAAATTGAGATCAACACTCTTGTGAGCTTTTTGATCCATTATTGTCACAATGAGTAAGATAACTTAAGCATTTGGCTGTAGCTCCTTAAAAGAATACTGTAGTACCCTCCTGGTACAGAGAGCGATTGCTTTATATGACTGCTCTAGGAACACCTTGAATATGTGCTGCTCAGATGAAAAATCTGATTGAGAATCTCTTGATTCAAATGAGAATAACCTGATATCCTTCAGGAAAGAATAGATGGCTGCAGATTATATTGTTGGAACTTAAAATTAAGGACTGTGTGATTACTCTTGCTACAGCCTTATCTTTTTTTGTGTGTCTGTATAAGAGGTATTTTTCAGGCTTAGCTGTTTTACAGTAAGTGTTTTTGGTTGCAGATATCTCAAAGTTGTTGTTGGTTCCACACTGGATGACTAGATTACATTCAACATACAGTTGTGTTAAAATGGGAGGGGGAAAAGTGTTTGGACATCAAGGAAGCCTGAAGCACTGTCTGCATGTGTAGTAATGTGTCTCGCAAAGAGACCCACACAAATTTCATGTGATAACTGTGTGTTGATGTACACAGTATTTTACAGTTTTGTCTAAATCTCAGGAAGTGAAACAGGCATCAGAACTTCTAAGGAAAAAGTATTTTTAAATTGCTACTATTTCACTTAAATATTTTAATTTCTTTCAAATTGCTAACTTTGTGATCCTTATTTCTTAAGGTGGATTAGATTTAGCACATTTCTAAAGACAAGTGCATTTTAAACATTTTTACAGATTCAAGGTAAAGAAATATTTTTGAAAGCTATTAAATGATTTAAACTGCATTCAGAATCACTTCCATTGCTTTAAGGCATATGAGAAGTGACTTTGCAAAATACCGAATCTCATTGGGTTCAGCCTTAGAACTGAACATGTTCTAAACATGTAGAAGTACATGTTTGTACTTCTCTCCTCTGGTGCTATTTTATGTGCTATGTAACTTTTGTGTTTCATTCCCAGGGTCCATATCAAGATACTTTGGAGTTTCTTTTGGGAAGTAGGGATGAATGTAAAAACTTCTGGAAAATCTGTGTTGAATATCACACGTTCTTTAGGCTCTTTGATCAGCCAAAGCCAAAAGCTAAAGCGGTGTTCTTCACCAGAGGGTCATCGTTCAGATACAGGTAGGAAGAAACATACCAGATTTACTAGAGCTGAATTCCTTACATCTTAGAAAATGATATCAAAAAGAAAAAGCGTTCTAAAGTTATTCCATCTATAATTCTTATCTACAAGTTTTGTAACGTTTGTGCTTTTGTGGGTTCACAGTGGACGAACGCAGAAGCAACTAGTGGATTATATTAAGGACAGTGGGATGAAGAAAACCCCATATGAAAGGTAGGTGCAAATAATTTTGTAAGGTGAAATATAGTTGAGACTTTCACAGTGCCCTTATTTCCTGAACTGCAGTGTTTCTAAATGACGCTGGGAGTCATGCTCATTTGCTGACTTCTCAGTTACTGAGGTCTACCTCAAATTTAAGGTAGCCAAACTAAATGTAGAATAAAAAGTTACCATTTTGTGATGTAAAGAAGCTTAGGAAAGTTTCTTGCGTTCATCTTATTGCATTTTCATGTCTGTGGACAATGTGTCACTTGGCCATCTAAAAGCTCAGTATGTTTTGAAGATTCACTGAAATGAGCGAGGACTTACCTCCATGTCTCTTTAGCTGTGCCAGTGTCAGAGCACATAACTGAAGTTGAGATCTGCAAATCTGAAACTGTGACCTTTAATATTCAGTAATTTCTAAACATATGCAGAAATTAACTAATAATGTGTGCATTTTCAGTATAAAACTGTCGTTTACTTCTATGAAACCATCCTGTCTACATGTGAGAAACTCCTTGCAATCTTTCATCTGAAAGATTATAGGAACTTGATAGGAAATTTTTTGAGTTTGCATTAATCTACTCCTAATAATGTCTTAGAGTACAGTTGAGCTCCTTTTCTCTATGAAAGATTGATTTTCTAGTAAATTTTTTACATAGAATGAATCTAACCATGAGTGTGACACAGGATACCACTTTTTGGAGTGTAACATACAGAATTTTGTATGCCATAAATGATATGGTTGACTGAGTTGTCAGTTGTTTCTAAAATAGTTATACATTAACTTACTCTGGTTTTGAAACAGTTAATTTGTAGATGTTTATACTGATGACAAAGGAAGAAGTTAAACTAAGTGTTATTTAATTTAGTCTTCTACCCCAAGTTGCTCTTGAGTTCTCCTTCAGTGCTTTATTCCATTTTCTGTACTTTTCTCACTTTTGCATTAATTTACAACTCTTGTGACTTTTCAAATCTCAAACTAGTTACTAACAAAACTGGATAAAATACTTGAGGTGTTTCTGTTGGCTACTAGAATGGAAGTAGCTGAGTGGGGAAGGGAGAAGGCTGATGATGTCACGGAAACTCACAAGATATTCTCTGTTCTGCAGGAGGCACAGCAAAGCCAGAGCATCCACCCGCGCTTCCAACACCGATGTGCCAAAACAGGTCAGTTCTGCAGCACTCTCCATCCTGCAGCAAAAATGACGGTGAAGGGAAGGTGATCTGTGAGATCCATTTGTCTGGAATCGCTTTTGCTATTTGATCTTTGTCCCTGATGCATGGTTTTTCTGCTTTCTGTGGGTGGTATCAGTTTTGACAGTTGTAGCCAATGATGTTTAAAGAGAATAATACTTTAATTTTTCAGTTAAGTTCAGCTTAACTGAAAAGAAAATGTCATACTTCTATAGTATATTATTATTTCAGAGGATCAGTTTGTCTTCAGGTCTGCTTTCTGTGTAAGTCTTGAGTTCATTGTCTAGCTGCCTTCTACAGTCAGTGGCAAGAAATCAGTTTTTCACCAAATGGGTTTGCTTTACATGTGAGAGGTTAGGGAAGCATCGCAGGATTTCGCTGTCAGTGTTTTGTGTTACTTCCCCTTGTGGATGCTTTTCCAGCAGAGGCTATAAACTGCATGGATTTAACTTCCCATCTGGTTATCAGAATTCAGGAAAAAAAATCTCGCCTCTTGCTGGGGATGCTGGATCTGTTTCTGTATGCAGTGTTTTGTTTGCTGGACATTGAAAATTCGAAGCATGTGTTCCTTCTACATTAGGAGGTAGACGTTTGGTTTTATGTATTATAAAAATCTTTTTATCTGTTGTGTTTCTACTTTTTTTCCCGTTAGAGTGTCCCACTCACTGAGGGCTTGAGAACCCCAGGGTCTCCTGCCTCAGCAGCCGCCCCCTTCCACTCAGTTCACTCATCGGCAACTCCTACTCCTGTCCTGCCCATCTTTGCAGAAACCAACCCTTCCTCTTTGGATCCCCGAGCCTCATACACAAGGATTCCGGAAAAAACCACTGCAGCACCAGCAGAAGAAGCGGGGAGGAAACTGATGCAGCAGCCTGGATCTTCCATGCTCCAAGGTGTTGGGTTTGGTAGTGTTGCAGGAAACTGTAACCCTGCGTGTCCTGTTGTTGAGAGTGCTTGTGTTTTAGATCTAGACGTAGAGAAGAGCAGTAAGGAGAGCAGGGCAGCTGTTTGTAAAAATGACAATGATGAGGATGACTTTACCACAGGTGCTTTTGTTGCTGAACAAGAGCGTCAGCACAGCAGTCGGGGTGCCCCTCTTTTCACATTAACAAATTCACAGTTACAGGTGTCAGAAGAATTTATTGATGATGACCCAGCAGAAATTTCCTTTTTTGCTGGGGGCTCTGAGGCATTTTCATACGTGTACAGTGGTTTAGAGTTGAAGGGTGCTGATTTTTCTACGTGTGTGTCAGAGTCGCCTGGCTTAACGACAGATGCCCTTCAGCAAAATACAGTCTCTTCCCAGTCAAGCCCTGACAGGTACTCAACTGAAGCAGTAGATATGAACATGGAAGATGAGTTTGAATTTGAAGATGGGAGTGATTTTAATGGCAACGAGAGACCATCAGATACTTCGGAGCTGTTTGAGGTGAAAGCCCAAGCAAGCAGAATGCAAAGTCTCCTGAGCCCGTCCGAAACAAGTTCACTCATCAATAACCGCTCTGAGAGCAGCTCCCTCAATAATTTGCCGCTGAATGGTACCTCCTCCCTGCACACCTACAGCTCCACGAACCACTCGGAGGCCAGTTCTATGGTCAACTTCCCCACCTACTCAGTCCGCTCCGAGTCCAGCTCAGCCTTTCAGTTCATGGACATTATTGACCAGCTGGAGCAGCTGAGCTATCCACCTACCACCACAGAAGACTCCAACAGCACCGACACGGACTCTTGGGACTCTGAAACTGCTGCACCACTGGATGTAAACCTTTTCTTTAGTAACCCTTTTGCTCAAGCCACCAGTGAAAACTTTGCTTTTGACTTGCACAATAATTTAAAAAATCTCACGCAAGAAGACTGGACAGAGAAGGCTCATGGTGATTGATTCTTCATTTTTGTAACGGAACCCCCTCTTTACTGTTCAGACCTTGAAGGCAAAAGGGTGTACTGTCAGTTACTTTAAGCAAGAAAACTCCAATCCAGTGGCTGAATTTTAAATCATGTAACGTAGCTGATTTTTAAATTTTTTTTCATGTACCTCCTCAGTTTCCCTCAAAGCATCCTAGCTTTGGTGCTGCGTTTTATGTATGCATCACAGGGCATCCAGAGTGTGTGAAACAAGGCTACGACGTTTGCAAAATACTGCATTTAGGAAAAACCACTGATTTCAGAGAAGTATTATCAGCTGCCTCATGGCGACACACAGTTCATTATATTGAAGGATTTCTTTGGCTATAAATGTATCTGTAAGAGTCTGATATCATATGCTGTTCACCACCCAAACGCAAGAGTTGCTTTTGCACATGCTTCTCAACAAGTAGCTGTATCCCGTAAATGAGCTGTTTCCTGCACTGCAGTGAGAGTCTTCATTTCAGGTTCTTTTTGTTTCCACAATCCCAAAAACTGGACAATCTTCAATGATGAAGGAAGGTTTTAAACTATCAACCTGTGCGGTGTGTCTGTGCTATGCTTCGAAGAATTAATGACCTACATGGTAGGTTAGAGGAGGGAATGTGTACGCAATCAAGTGAACGTAGCGGTCACCAGAACTTCTTTGAAGACAATCATTGTATTTTCTGACTTGAAAGTGCCTTCAGCAATCCAGCAACAAATGCTTTGCAGCAGTTTGGAGATAAATGCCTAGGCTATAAAAGCACTTAATCCCTATTGCATTTTGTCTCAGCTTCGGGGTTTTTTTTGTGTTTTTGTTTAATCACTATACATAAAAATGGTTCCATATTCATTCATAAAAGTGTCCTTTATCTGTGGAAGACAAGTGGTGGTAAACCCAGTGATAGCTTTTACTTTTTCCTTGAAATACAGGCTGCATTCAGAAAAATACAATAATCTTTGAGAAATTGAGATTTTAGGAATAGTGAATACTGCAGACAGTAATTAGAGCTTCACTGCTTTTATAAATTTCTTTATTCAGGTGACTTTGACAAGAGACTTGATCTGTAAGTTTAAAGCATAATTGAAAAGACAGTTGCTGAACCGGTCACATCAAATTTAGCAACATTTATTGAGGTGAAACAGTAAAAGTTGTGAAACATCCTTCCTGTCTGATGACCCAAGGGATCGGGGGGATGATATTCTGAGTTTCAGCTCGTAATAGCACTTTGTAGAATATTTTGCTTCGATATGAGCAAGAATATGAAATATGTAACCCTTGTGATGGAAAGCATCGTCATCTTCAGCCCTTTGGCTTTGGGGTTCCCTGTTTTCAGTCCTTCACCTAGAGAGTGCAGTACTGGTACAATCAACACCTCCAAAATAACCAGCTTGCAGTTACAAAGATGACTTTATGCTCAATATTATTCATATCAATTTTCTTAAATGTGTTCTTGATATATCATTAAAAGACCATTCTTTACTCAAACCTCTATAATTTCTCAAAGTTCTGATAACTGAAACTTCAAGGGGATTCCTCTCAAGGCGTGATAGAACACGAGGAGGTAAACCCCATTTCTTTTAGTTCAGTTTTTACCAAGGTACCACTTGCTTTGTGGTGGTTACTGGCTTTGAGTGGAGTCACTGTTGTTCCATCAGAAACTGAATGCCTTTGCCGGTGGCGTGGAAAATGAAAGCACATTTAGAACAAAGTATTCATTTGGACCTACAGGAATGTATGGCAGTTTGATTGCTCTTTTTTTATTTATGAGTGCTATACGATTTGGTTTGGTTTTGTTTTCTTCTGTTGAATGTGTGTTCTGGCTCTTCTTTATTCCTACCTGTGGTGAGGATGTCAAGGATGTGACATTTCTCAATAGACACTTAGAGGAGATCTTCAGTTGTGTCCAAAGCTGGTATCCCGAAGTATGTTTTTAGGCAGTTTGTCTGATTTCCTTCCCACAACTAACTACTTTGTGTAACTTAGAAAAGAAAAACATAGAAAAAGGACTTGTGTCTGCAAACTGTCTTACACATGGTAGAGTTAGGGACAAATACATAGATAAAGATTTAGAGGAAGGCTGTTAATTTCTTCAGTCTTAAAAAATCAGGATTCAGCTACTTACATATACTTGTGTCTGCCTTTTTTTCATGTTCCGTGCCTTGATCACAAGCATACTCTTAAAAGTGTACTCTTAAAATTTCCAGAATTTCTTACTATGGGAATAAATCTAACTAAATTCTCTAGGTTTTCAAAAGATTTTAGGAATAAGAAGGCTGAAATGAAGTTCATTTGAAAAGATGTCTTCAATGTGTTTCTTTTCTTATATTTTGCAGCTATGCAGATTGTCTGTTTTAAATCTCAGGGATATTTCTGGGGGGGGGGAAGCATTAATAGTCCACAGGTGAGGATGTGGCAGTGGGGTGGGGAGAACTTTTACGAGGACATTTTGCTGTTCAGGTGAAAGTTTTGGTTACGGGTGTCATCGGCAACACTGACCTTCACATTGCCTGAGTCCCCTGCCTGCCTGATTTGGGAAGCCTTATGGCCCTCGCCGTGACTTGCAGGTTGTGTGAGAGCTCAGTGCTCCTGCCCGTGCCCCTCCTGGTTCTATCACTGCTGCTGCTAATTGATGCCACGTCCCTGTTGTGGTTTCTTGCGGGGTTTCTCTGATTTCCCAGGCTGTCCTGGGGATGCAGTTGCACACTTAGCTCTGTTGTTTTATCCGTGGTTTCCCAGAGAGGCACAAAAGAGGACGAAAGTATATAGAATTTGTATTGAAGCAAGAAAGCTGTGAGAAATGGCTCTTCATCATTTCTTCCAGAGGGGTAAGTTGAGATTCTCTTTCCGTCAGATAGAGATGGAGAGAAAACCAGCCTGTCTTTAGAGGAACAGGACGTCTCAGTGCATTGCAGGGAACTTGAGTACCAATCGTGAGTTACTTTAGTGTGTTTGAACTGTCCTGGCACCCTCTTCTCCCCTGTCTGTCTCCTGAGGTGGCTGGATAAGGCAGGAGAAGGAAGGGCTTTATCTTCTCTGTCTGTATTGTTTGCCTTTAGGTAGTGTAAGGGATTGGTGGAGTTCAGTGCAGTGTGGGGTTATGTCCCGAGTGCCAGTGATGCTGCTAAGCTGTCAGTCTTACTCCTCGCGGTTTGGTTTGGTTTTACACTGTCGATACTGCTAAAACTTAGTACCTGGTATTGATTTCTGGTTTTTTCCTGAGCACACAAGTGTTGTTTTCAAGAAGATAAGTGGTATGCTGGCAGGTGGGGCGGTGGTGTCAGCCACCTCACTGAGAGACCCCAAGCAGTGAGAGCTGCTGCGGGAATCACGTGGCACAAAAAGGGGGAGATCACAAAGATCTTCCCATTTTTCTTATGTGGAGTATCCCCCGCGTGCCTGCCCGCAGAAGGCAGTGTTTGAGGAGCTGTGGTAGGAGCAGGTGAAAGCCTAGGTGCAAACCTTGGCTAGTCCCTGAGCGAGTGGTCGTCCTCTCCTCCCCCTGACTGCCACTTCTGCAGGTACGTTCCCTCATGGTTGCTTTCTGCCCTCCCCCGGGGGAGGCAGGGGAGGATGTATATAGGTACTTACATTGCACTCGACGTGCAGGTATTAGTAGTACAGAGAACCACTGGGCTTTCCGGGTTGATTCTCCTGCTACAGCCTCTGGCAGCTGTTGCAGTGGTCCCCGAGCGAGGGGAGCGTGCCAGGGCCATCGCTTCTGCTCCTCGGGGAAATAAGGCTGGTTTCCATCCTTCTACTTCTCTGTTGTCCTATTTTAGCAATTGCGTGCAGCCATAGAAAGCGATGTCAATGTTAGTGCCTTTTCAAAATGAGTTAAGCTGAAGGGTTTTGCTCTCTTGCAGTACTCAACTGGCGCATTGCACTGCGACTGAAAGACACTAAGAAATATGTGTCTTGACAGGGTAATTTAATCTGTAGATTTCCACAAACCTGTAGACCTGTATGTGTATATTTACAACAGCATACAATGCTTATGCACATTTACTAAATGTAAAGCCTTACATCAGAACTTTTGATATGCATGTATGTAGTTAGTGGAACTTTTTAAATTTGCACAAAAGACAGGTCATAGAATATTTTCTGACCTATCCACTACCCAGTAAAACATTTGGTAAACTTTACTAGCCTGTGTTATCTATTGTGTGTACACTTTGTAATTTTAAAGTACTCATTCATTATTCAAGTAATACATGCTGTATACTTCCCAGGACTTTTCATATTTTATCTTAGAATGGAATAGGGCAAGGTATGATCTGCTTTCAACTTCCATTTTAATTTCCAGTAAATTTCAGAGTTGCTGGATAATACTAACTATTGATCTCTTTTTTTCCTGTGTATATTTGTATTGTGGTTGTAGGTGAATTTGTTTAAGGGATTTTTTTTGTTTGTTTGTTTGTTTTGGGTTGGTGGCTTGCTTTTGGTTTGGTGTTGGTTTTTTTGTTTGTTTTGGTGGTGGTAGTTTTTGCTTAGTTGCATATCTTGATAAGTGGTAAAATTTCATGGAGACACTAATAAATGTCATTATAATTTTATGATTTTTGGTGCAAACCTGTTGGTAAGTCATTCCCATTATTGTCATTTTGCATTCTAAGCCATAATTATCCAGTATTGATTGAATGAATGAGTATACAATATAATTTTCATTGTAGTCATTACCTGGAGTTTTGAATAGATCTTTCGGTACAATTGTCATAAATGCTATGTGTGTATGTATGGGGATACATATACACTCTCAGTATGAACATGGGGAGACTTCACAGTTCCAAACATACATCCACTTAATTTATTACCTGCTCATGGGCCACCATAGGATTTCTCCACTGGGTGAGCTGTAGTTTTGCAGGTTTCAAATTTGCAGGTTTCAGATCGAACCTGGGTTTGTGGGGAAGGTGTTGCTATCAATTTTGGAAAGTCACAGAATTCTACTGTTATTTGGATGCTTAAGGCTGGGATAGCAGCCGAGAGCGTGGCTCCTGACAGTCCTGCCGCTGGGTAAGAACTGCCAAATGCCCGTTTATCTGTATGTACAGGGCTCTGTGTGCCTTGGTTAGAGGGACTCCCCAGTTAAATAGGTGCTACTCTTTACAGGAAAGGAAACAAAAGAGGGCTAGAATTGCTTAATTGATCTTTATACAGTAAATGTTTTATTGAGTTACATGTTGGGATTTTTAATATCTTTGTCTCTGTTTGGATTTACGGTTATGAACCTACAGATTTGTACTAATTCATAAATTTAATTGTTTATGCAATAAAATAAGGAGAACTTTAATATAAATGACAATGTGGGCCTTTTAGCTTTATTTTTCATTCCTCTTGTGTTTGAAATAGAATAAATATTTGTTCTCTTAGCCAAGGCATCTTAGAGTTTTATTACCAGATTTGTCCAGGCAGTTTTCCTCCTGTACTGCTTTGTTGAAAGTAGAACACAACTGGGGCAAGTACTGGTGTGTGGTTTTCAAATGGCTGTTTTGTTCAAACCTTTTGCTTGGGATACAAATGGAACTAAAAGGTCAGATTTCATTATAGGAATTAACGTTTTTTGTGGAGGCATTTTCTTTTTCAAACTGGCTAGGTCCCTTGAACTCTCTCCTGTATGTTGGCTTTTATTGGAAGCCTGTCCTTTATTGTAGACAGAGTATTGAGGCAATTGCATATTTTCTAGGTTGAACATTCTCCTTCAGGAGTCTATGGCCAATTTCTGGATAAATCCTCTTTTCCTGAATCACATAAACGTTTGCTTTAAAAAAAAAAAGTCAGTAGTACTTGCAAAAGTAAGCTGTGCAGGTTTCTGGGCTAGCTTGAATTGGCAGTCTTACTCCAAAAAACGTCCTTTCTGCAAGCAGGAACTATTGGGTGGAATTGACTCTGACTTCCTTCTGAACATCAGGAGATTTTAGAACATAGCATGTTACATGACTTTATTATAGGGATTGAATTAGATCAACTATGCTTTGTTCACTTTTGTGGCAAAGTTAAACCAATTTTACATCGACTTCAGGAAAATAGGTACCTGCCATAAAGAAGCGATTTAGGTGGAAACCCTGACTGTTCATTTCAGACATGCTGCAAAAAGAGGTTTGGGTGAAGTGGTGGTTTGAGCAGAGAGAGGTCAGAGCTGTCAGTACAGCACGAAGAGGTTTGTGTTGAACCCCCTGGCAGTACAAAAGTTCATAGTCTGCAGTCTGTAACCACGTGTTCGTTCTCACCCGCAAGGAGCGGGGAAGGAAGGGGGAGCGTTCCAGATCCTGGCCAGAACTGTCGAACCGAGACCAATGGTGGGACCCTCTTACAGTGCCATGTGTAGGTGTAACTTCACAGGTACATATGGTTTCCCTAAATATGCCATAAACGTGTTCTAATGTTTAATGTCGTCTGTACCCATTTGAGTGTAAGACAGAAGGAAATCTGGGAATTTAAAGTCCCTTGGATGATTTTTTTTTTTTTAGGCACTTAGATAATTTTTTTCCAGGATTCTCTATCTTCCAACTATCTGTTGTTATTTTAAAGGGAAGATTTGCAGGGGGAAAATGTATTAGTTGTGATATTTTGAAATAAGGAAGATTGGGGTTATGTCAGGATTTCAGCTGTTGTCCATTAGCTTGCAGAACACTTTCAGTTTAGAAATAAGAATTTGTTTGGTCTGTGCATGTGATGAATTCTGCTGGGCACTGGGCGGGGGGGGGCTGACCGTCATCTTCTGGTCAGTCACTTCAAGGCTGTAGCATAAGAACAATCTCATCTGTTTGTAGTAGTAGTAATAATAATAATATTAAAAAATAATGTTTCATCTTCAAAGGGAATCAACTACAGACATGCAAGGGGCACTCCCTTCTGATAAGGAGTCAAATTGCTGACATTTGAACATCACACAAATTTTAGTACATCCGATAATGCACTTTGTTATTGGGATGCTATTTTTGTTGTCTGTTTTTGAATCTTAAGTGTTCAAGGGTAAAGCTTTCTGAAACGGTACTTGCCTTTTATTTTTGTCGAGCTTTGCACTCAAATCTGGCTTTATGTGTAGAGATTTAATTTAGATTGAAGAATGAAAACATCCTCTGAAAAAATAGCTAAGAAGTGATGCCAAAAGCTTGATCTTCTTATCAAGCTTGTTATCTCAGTGTAAACCCAAATGAAGTCTGCTTCTACTTATTTTATTTTGGTAAAAGCTAATCTATAATTATACCTTTACCATCTAAAATTGGATTAATCTGGAAGGGAAGCCCACGAAATTGTGAGCTGCGTGCTTCTCTTTTTCTGACACAGCAGCTAGCCAGTGCTGTAAGGTATCACAGAACCTGGAGTTGATATTCCACATCTGAAAAATCAAACTCTCTCCTCTTTTTATTTACCCTCACCACGGCTGTGGTGATTTTTTTTTTGTTTGTTTCTTTTGCTTTTTAGTCCAGATTCTGGTTCAGACCTGGACCACCTCTGTTTACCTGCTGGAGCTGAACATTTTCTACAGACCAGAATTTTTCCAAAAAAACCCCAGAATTTTGCTTTGCTTTTCTACAGTTACACAGTACTGACAAGGGGGTGGTTGGGGAAGGGCGAAAGCTTTTTCTGCCTGTCAGCTGACATGCTTCTGAAGGCACACAGAAAAATGAGATGTTTTTCTGCATGCTGATTTTTCCAGAGCCACGTTTAAAATTAAAGTTGCAATTAAAACTCAGATACACAATTTTAAGTTTTTTTTTTTACCCCCCCCATTTTCTTTTGAGAGAGTTCAAAGCATGAAATACACTCTCCCTAATCTACTGTAAAAGCGTGCTTCAATTTAGCTTGATTTAAAACCACAAAATAGAAAAAAGTCTTGGTGTATGTATCTGGACACCTTCTAGTAGTTTATCCCAATAAGGGTATCACACAACTGATGTCAGGCAGCAGAAATTGAGAGGCTCCTGATGGTTCAAATGATAAAATTTAAGAAAATAATCTAGCACCTTGTTCTCCTTCTATGGTTTTTTTTTTTTTTGAGAGAAAAAACATGTAATTTTTCATGTATCATTGTCTTTTTACTCTCAAAGCTTGGTGGGGAAGGTGGTTTCATCTCCCTGACACGTTGCCTGCTGCTGTTCCTAATGTGGGACCAAAACTGGTTTATGCTGATGTGTAGTGTATGACCAGCGAGGCTTAAAACCTGGCTGCTGGCTGGCGTCCTTCTTTCTTCTTGCATCCTTCCTGGAAGCTCTTGGCTTGTTTTCTCTAGCATTGCTGATTGACATCAGGTACTAGCTTTTCAGAATTTTCCTTCACCATCCACATCTCTGAAATCTGCCAAGTGGTAAAGAAGAGTATTTACTGTGAAATGCCTGAGTTAGAGAAGATCTCTGCTGTGTTTCCATTAGCCAGGCAAATAGGAATAGATTTTGGATATAGGACACTAAATAGATGTATTAAGCAAAAAAAATTTAAAAATCTCCCCCAAACCAGCTGTATGTTAACTGTAATAACAGCAGTGAGGGGGGTGGGATTTGAGTACTTTTGAAGAAAATTCAAGGTAAGGCCACGTGCACAGCAGCTGAGCTAAGGCTGATCTGTAGTCCTGTTATGAATTTCTCGTGACTGGTCTTGTATAATATTCTAAACATATTTCTTTTTCAAATTTGAGTATGAACCTTCATACACTGAAGATCCTCTCAGTAAAAAGTAGAGTGGACAAACGTCTTTATTAAGTCATAGTTTTATATATTAGAGGGAGACTTTCACATTTATATACCTGGACAAAAGAAGAGGCGGCATAAACAGTAATACACTGATTTGATAATATGTGAAAGATAAGGCTGACATCCTCACTGACGCCCATAGTTATGTTCATGCAAACTGCAGTGCTTTTGCAATCTTCTACTCGACTTAACTTTATTTTTTTTAATTATATACATGCTGGTCTTTTTATGAAACTGAGGGTTTGTTTGCTTAAGGATACGTGGTTATAACTACATAGTATAATTAGCTAAGAAGTATTAGTGTTCTTGAAGATCTTTGAGTATGTGGGGTGTTACCCCAAATCGACATATTTTTTGCTGTTGCCTTGAGTTAAGTGCATTTGTGTGTGATGTGGAAACCGAAGTGTGGTGTATGGAGCCTGGCTGGGTCTGGGAGGGCCTGGCTTCCAGCACTGAACACCAGTGTCATTTTTGGACACCCTGCCTCCCACTTTGGGATGTTCATCTCATGACTTACATGTAGAGGACAAATTTCCACTTCATGCAGAGAGCTGAAACATGGAAACGTCCCTTTTAATGTGCCTGGAGGGTGCTGCTGCCTGCGGGGCAGGGCAGACCTCAGTGCTCCAGGATTTGATGTTGAAAAAGTCCTTCATGCGTCTTCACAGTGATGTTTCCATTAAGTTTGGAGTTTTCTGCGTTGAACAGCTGTGGAAAGCAGCGAGTCTTGCTCCAGCCGTGGCATGGATTCTTCCTTTACCATTCTTCCTTCTGGAAAATCGTGGTACATCTTAGCTGTTCGACTGCGAGCTCCCCCCTTGCTGCTCTACTGGAGAAATACTGTTGGATTACGAGAATGAAAGTTTCATTACACTCTTACAACATCATCTGCCAGGATACGCCTTCATATTGAATTTATAGCAAACATTTAAACAAATGTTATCAACAAAGCTAACCCAAGCTGCTGCACCACATTTTGTGGTCCATCCTAGAAAAGGCCCGTTTTGGAAGTCACGCTAATGACAGCCCATGACAAGGTGCAGCTCTAGCAGCTCCTTCCTCAGCTTGCCCTGCCTTCCCCCAGGGACACCAGGAGGTGCTGGGGAAGGGCTCTCCTGCCCTGGGCAGCGCAGGGCGTTCAGCTGCAGGCTCCCCCCTGCCCCTCTGCATCGGGGCTGCTTGGGGAGCTGAACAGGCCTCTCCATTTCCTGAATTACTCTGCCTTTTGGCAGCGGCATTTTTGCTGCCAGATACAAATTGAGCAAGTGTTTGAAACAAACGAAATGGCCAGCTCCTCCTGTTGGGGGGGGGGCGTAAAAACTGGAACAACTCAACTGATGTAGGCAAGCAGTAGAGTTTGGAGTAAGTTATATCCCTTTTGCTCCCCTTGTATCGGAACAATTCAAGCTATGCGTCTGGAATGTGTTGCTACATCATCTTAAATTCCAAGAATTTGTAGAAGTTCCTTGCCCCCCTGTAAACTTGCAGCTTATTTGTTTTTTAGCTGTTGTTTCACCATCCTGGACGTGCAAAAGCAAACTTCCAATAACCTCCCCTCCCCGTGTCGGTGAGACAAATGCCAGACCTTGTTCCTTTCCTGTGCCGATACGAAAAGCAGTGGGAATGAAAAATGCTCAGGCAGAAACAAAAATCCTCTCTGGAATGACTGTGCTCGACTAGTGTATTAATAGTTAACTGCAGCCTGGATGATCTGAATCTCTTCCAGGTGACAGAGTGCAGCACTGTTTAGCTTCCTGTATTTGTCAATGTGAAAACACCAGGAGCTTGGACTCCCTCCCCATTGTCACGCAGGCGTTTTGCTTCCTGAGCCAGAGAGCAATGGTCTCTCCTGCCAGGACTGACTCCAAAAGCTCCTGACTCCTTCTCCAGCACATGTGCCCTGTGTCTGTTGTTGAGACGTGCTGGATATCCACAGGGGCTGACTTTTAAATGCTTTTTATTTTTAGCCTTTTGGGGTGATTTTTAAGTGCTGTGGGAACTGATGAGTTGGCATTTTTGGCTTCGCTGTCGATTTTTCCCTTTGCCTTCATTGAGGTGATTTAGCCCTTGCTCTCTGGCTGTAACACACCCCAAATCATGCTGGGAGGGCTGTGCGTGGGGCTGGACTGGTGTGCTGGAAGTGGGAGATACTGAAGTGCCTGGTCCTCGTCAGTTGGCTGATCTGACAAAGCTTGTCTGTTTATCATAGGGAAGAGCAGAAAAAACGAATGGTGAGGTTAGTTAGTAATTTTGTGGGCATAGCATGAGTAGTTGGAGCATCCGTTGCCTTTGTTTGGTCCCAAAAAGCCCAGCTTGAGCAGCTGATTTCACTGTGAATCCCCCTGTTGCTAAGGGGTCTGCAGGAGAGAGGAGAGCAGCTACTGCTCATAGACTTAAATTCACTGTACTGGTGTCTTATTTGTCAGGAATCTCTAAAGGGTCCACAAATTAAATAATAACATAAAAAATAAGATTGACAATTAATAACCTCAAGCAAAGCAGTGCATGCTACTCCTCCTTCAGCCAGATTTTGCTGTGTGTGAGACCATCCAATTAATGCTCAGTGCTGCAAAATAGGTTTCCTTTGAGATCACTAGGTTATTCGTGTACTTTGAAGAGCCATGAACAAAATCTCTCGCATGCTCCCTTTTTGTATAGCAATGGGTTTTCCTCTCCCATCAGTACAATTTTGGATTCCCTGGTTTGTGAGTGTATTTTTAATGAGCTTTATCTTCTGGACTGGAGAGTACTGGAATGATTTGTCCTAGCTTTTCCCTGGGGTGAAAACTAATTCTTCCTTTTTAAAAGGAAAAATTAAAAGCTGCACTCATTTTGCTGCAGTATGATCCTGTGTTGCAATCCCTGCTGCTTCTCAACAAAATCCAGGGGGACCGAGCGCTTCTTCCTCGACACTCACAAATTTATCATTTCCCTTAAATGCAGTTGTAAAGATGTCTGTCCTTACTGTGCTGCGATGTAACAGCTGGGTTGCAGGGAACCCTGGTTATTTTGAGATACGCACTTAAGTCTTTGGATGTATATGCTTTTTTTTTAAACAATCTGAGATTGCGGTTATGGTTTATGGTAACAGTAGGTAATTGTCTTAGATGCACTGTCTTCAAAACCATTTTCTCTCCTTTTCCACTCCATCTTCTCATTCTCTTCCCACCCAGGCTTTCCAGTGGACCATCCTCAGCTCTCTTCCCTCCTGCTGAAGAGTCCTCTGAGCTTGAACCCGCCATTTCAGGTGAACTTGAACGCAGCTGGCCAGGGTTCATCTCCTCTTCTGAGTCCTGTCCTCAGTGATGCTGGTGGTGCCAGGGTAGAAGAGGATGATGAAACGAAACGCAAGGTAAGAAAGATAGTGATGTGACTGGGAGCTTACCTAATGAGAAAAGTGATGGTTTCGGGTAAGAAGCTATGCTTGCTGGTCACTGAATATTGATTGCGTTATATTTTGTGTTAAGACAGATGTGTTTGGTGGTTCGTGTTAAAAACTGTAATGCTGAAGGCTTGGTCAGATCTGTGTATCTCACTGGTGTGGGCAGGTGTCAGAATCACGTGGTTGGATTCATGGTTGGAAAGGACCTCTGAGATTACAGAGTCCAACCATACACACACAAAAGACCCCCACAGTCTTGTCCTTGCTACCCTTTTGGCACAGGGGTCATCTTGGTCTCTGCTACTGGGACCACCTCCTGCTGTTTTAGCAGGAACTGCTGCCAAGGGCCCTGGCACGGCAGGGAGCTGGGCTCAAAATCTGCTTTTTATATCCCAGAATGGAAACAAGTTCAGACTCGACATTAGGAAAAAGTCCTTCATTGAGAGGGTGGTCAGTCCCTGGAACAGGCTCCTCAGGGAAGTGGTCATGTTTCACATAAGCAGTTTAACAGCTCTGTTGTACAAGAAAAATGTAACAATACAATATCACTGTTAACAGAACTCTGATATGAAGGGTACTGATGCCACTGTAATTCCCCCTGCTCAGTCAGGGCATTTGCATGGAAACTTTTCAGCAAACTCTTCAGCTCTTGCAGTGTGTGTTTTCCACTCCATGCTGCTGTGACACTGATATTGCTGTACTGAAACCTTGAGAAAGCTGAGATTTCTTGTTAATTTCTTCTTTTTAAGTCACTGTGGTTTTCCTTCATCTTACTGGCAGATTTCTCACAGTTCCTCTTCTAATGGAGGGTGATTGTAGCAACCCACTTTAAAGTAGCATAAAGGCTGTGCTGGTTTGGGTTTTTTGGTGAGTTCCCCCACCCCGAGTAATTTTTAACACTGCTCAAGTCTGGCATTTGAAGTGAGAAGTTACGCATTTTTTGTGTACATGGAATTATTATTTATTTGTTTTTTTCCATCAAGTCCAAAGACTTGATAGTTTTGTAACATTGTGATCTAGGTGCAGTGTAGGCAGGAGAGTCTTTCTTAGTCTCATTGTCCTTTACCTTTGTCCTGTATAAGTTCTGCTGCCAACACTCAGCACAAAGGGCTTCAGTTAGGACTGGTATAAGAACACAAAAAAAGAAAAGGGCACTACATTTTAGCAGAGAGCAATTTGGAAAGCAGCAAGAACTTCAGAAAGTAAACAGAATGTGGTGATGCAGTGAGGAGGGAGAAAGGAATAGAAGATGCCTGAGAAATGGATCATGTGTGCCTTAGGCTAGCATGCAGTCAGCTGGAGAATAAAGTGGGAACCTGCAGATGTGCTCAAAGGTGATAAAAAAGGTAATCCATGCAAGCTAGGAAAAGAGTGGTCACGGTGTTTCTGTGCCCCTTCATATTCTGAAGTTTTTAAGGAAGAAACAATCCAGAAAAATACCTTTGAGAGAGGGGAAAAAGCACTCAAGTGAGGATCAAAGCACAGGATGTGAATTGGGGACGTACAGGGTCCTTTCCAGAGTATACTGGATGGTATGCATCACTTGAGGGTAACCCCTTAAGCGACTGGTTAAATGGTTAGGAGGTGCTGGCAGGTCCAGGTGAGCCGGGAGGGTGGCACAGAGTCCCAGAGCAGAGAGGGGATGCAGAGGGATGAAGCCAGCAGGTGTGCACAGCGCAGTGATGCTCTGCAGAGCCCACAGCAGGGTTCAACAGTATTTTGAGAGTTTGAAGCTATGGTCAGGTAAATAAACCAAGAAAAAATAAAAAATACCTGCAACCAAAATTCAGTAGGACTTTCCCTGACACCATGTAACTGAGAAGGTAGCTTAAAGCTAAAAGGATGGCTGTGGAGGGAATAGAATTATGTGGAATTATGTCCTCTGGTTCCTCTAGGGAGGAGCCTGATGAGTGGGACTACAGTAACTAGCATAAAATAACCTGAAAAGGGGCTGGGCAGTTTCTCAAAATTAATACTTTGGGCATACACACCTTCAGGGATTCTGTGTGGCCAATGTGGGCTCAATAGATGTATTACTGAGCAGCCAGGAAAATGTCTCCTCCCTGAGCAACACTGAGATGGAGGATTTAGAAGCTCTGAGTAGCTGTGCTGATGGCATCTCAAAGCGTCTCTCAAAAGAGAATTTTTTGTTAGCTTGGTATGTAGAAGGAAAGGAGAGAAATAATTTTCAATGCTATGTTACCCTTGGAAGGGGCCAGATTTTGATGTAACTCAAATAGGTTTGTTGTCATTTATTTTCACCAGGTGAGGATTTGGCACAGAACTGTGGCACGACATAGTAAGCTAAGGAGACAAAGCAGCATCTTAGCTTGAAATGATCAGCAGTGATCAGTTCCATAGTAACACTTTCATGATTTTTAATAGTGTATGTTTTCAGGCTAACACTGGTTTTTGTTCATTGCAGCTGCAGAACATCTCTCCTCACCATTTCATTCCTGTGTGCTTCCACGTTCATTCTGTCTTCTCTTTTCTATAAAAAGCAGCCCTGGAGCAACCATGCAGCCAACAACTGATGCAGTTTGATTTTTCTGTGTTCTTAACTAATTAATAAGACCTTCAGAGAATTTTCGTAAAAGCTGTAAGTGGAAAAAGAATAGTTTAGGAAAAGGACTGCGATGCAAATCTGCTTTGCTTGCATTGATTAGAAGAGTATTTAAAACCTAGGAATCTTGAAATATCTGTTTCCATATTTTTGTAAACACTTGTAAAGTGTTCCCTTGATTTTGAAAGGGAAATTTTTTTAATGATCTTGAAACATAAATAGTGTTTTATAGTAAGTCAGTATTTGAGAACATGATACTGAACGCAGAGGTGCCCTGTTAGTAATCAGATGCTCCATTTGCCCACAGCAAGGGGAAACGATGGAAGGTTTGAGCTTGTGCTTAGTAATAAATAGAACATATATTTTAATACTTGTTGATTACTGTGTGTTCTTTCAGCGCTATCCAACTGACAAGGCATATTTCATAGCAAAGGAGATTCTCGCTACAGAACGGACATATTTAAAGGACCTGGAAGTTATTACAGTGGTAAGGGGCTTTAACTTCTTTAACTTTCTTTAATGTTTTCTTAACAGATTTATAATTGTTACTTTGGAAAAACTTGGAAGGCCCTCATGGGAGAGCAGGCATCTTCTCTGGACTTCCATCGTTAGCTCCAGCACCTATATGACATGTCGTTTCGATGTCTGTGAACAAGGACAGCCTCAAAATGTTTTGCATTCAGCTTCCATGATGGTTGTTGCTGTCAGCTCTGCTTATAATCTAGCCATCATGTCTGCAGTATTCCTTGGGAAGCTTTTCTCTTTGTGTCTTCAGATCATGAAAGCAGATGAAAAATAGCCAAGGCTGTTAAGGATCCATAAGGTTTTGAGGAGTTTTGTTGCTGCTTTTTCTTTCCCCTCCTTCCTTTCACCTGGAGCAGACAAGTGTTTGGAGGACAGTTTGATTTTTCAACTCTTTTTCTTTAAGAGCTTTTTGTTCATATACTCCAGATTTGAACACTGACTGTTGTGTTTCTATAAGCTATCGTTTTAATTTCACTGAAGAGAAGTTTGAGTCTCTTAACGCTGTACACCTTCAGCTGAGGTGTTCTCTTTGAATTCAGTGAGCACCATCTCACTCAAATTCTTCCTACAGGCTCACTTCTCCTAAAATGGGGGAACATCTGGCAGCTCAGAGGATTTTTGTAATGTCCATGTTCCTGCCAGAAAGGGAACTAAAAATGATAAAAAGTGCAGTATGTGACATGCAACAAGATGCCTCCAGCTACTGAGTAACTGGCACAGGGATCCAAGTTTTATGAAAGAGCAGTTGTATCTCCCTTGAAGTCCCAGCCGTGGTGTAACATCAGCTGTGGCAGCTGCTCAGTCATTGACTGTAATTTAGAGCCATTACCAACCATCTCATCATTGTGTTAAGAAATGTGCTTGTGCCCAGAACCAGTAATAACCCTCATATTTGTAATGTTTGGCAAGAAAAGGAATGACATCTTCCTATCTTTCCCAGATTACATCTTGCCTAAGAATTTCATCTGCCTTCCTGCTGTTTCCCCGTGCACACACTTTCTCCTTCTGCATTGCTGCAGGAGCAGAATTTTTTACGTTAGCAATTAATGTCTTAAATAGAGGAATTTATCACAATTTATGATTTCTCCGTCAGTGGTTTCGCAGTGCAGTCATCAAGGAGAATGCTATGCCAGAGGGCCTGATGACATTACTCTTCTCTAACATAGACCCGATTTATGAGTTTCATCGAGGCTTTCTGAAAGAGATTGAGCAAAGGCTGTCACTCTGGTACGTGTTAATGGTGTGGGGCAGGGGCCACAAACTGGGGGACTGCTTTGGTTGCTCATGTCAGAACCGTTCTTAATCTATATTTGAATTGGTATTCCTGCTTAAATACAATTAAGGGAATAGTATTTTAAAAAACCATAGTTTTCAAAAAGTAACTGAATACATGTTGCAAAGCCCACTTTCCAGGTGCTGCCTTGTACATAATGTCCTGCAGCCAGGTGAGGTGTACACCACACCAAGGGGTTTGTAACCACAGAATCCTTTAGGTTGGATCATCGAGTCCAGCCGTTAATATGACTTAGGGGTTCTTTCTCTAGCCTTAGAAAAGAGAAGGAACACAAGGTCAAAAAATAACGTATGTGCTTTTCAATACCTTCCAGTTAATGAATCTCTGGGTGAAAAATCTAAGAAACTCTTTTGGTAGTTAAGATTATAGTTCAGCTCTTGCAGCACAATTTATTTTAAAGAGCATGTCCTTTGTCTTTTAACGTTTCTTTTACTTTCTCCTGACTGGAGACATAACATAGGAGAATCTAATTACCATTGAAAAGGAGGTGGCTAACATAAACTAAGTCATAAATAAGTTTATAAATTCAGGTGAGATTCTGTTATCACATTTTTGCAAAAGTCTGAGAGGTTAAACTCTGGCATGGGCTTTCACAAATTTATTTCTAAACCTTTCTCAAGTTTTATAAACATGGCTTTATGTTTGTTATTTTATGCAGCTCGCATATTTATTTGTTAAGTTTTCAACCTGAACAGTGAAATGGGAATGTCAAGTGGCTAAAAATGGATAGAGGCAGCATTAATGTTAGTACTGCTTAATTTTACTAAAGCAGTCCTTTCACAGATATGTATCAGTATTCGCAGATACTTGGGAAGCGTTTCTTAACAATTTTGGCTTGAAGTACAAGGGAAAGTGGAGGAAGGAAACTGAAATTTCTTCGTCTCCCATGTACTTCACCTTCTTCATCTCCTGATATGTGTTTCAGGGAAGGAAAAACTAATGCTCACGTGAAAGGAGATTATCAACGCATCGGAGATGTCATGCTCAGGAATATGCGGACTCTAAAGGTAGATAAAGGGTTGAAATAATGTAATCGCAGGAATGTTGAGTCATTTTTTCCTTTTGTCAAGGGGGAGAGTTCATGATTTAGCATTTCCACCAAACTTGGAGTGACTTGCAAACTATTATTGTTAATAAACAAATTAAAAAAATAACAACAAAATATTTACAGCAAGGCTTTATACCCCTGTTGCTTATTTAACCACATTTACCTTGAGAAAAGGTTATTTGTTCATTGGTTATTCAGCAAAAAGATGAAGAAAAAATTATTTAATTTGCTTCACTGTCTCTCCTATATTTGCACAACTTGGACTCTTCCCTATGAAGACTTGTTTCATAAGGTTGTTTAATTCCAAAATACTAATATTTTCTAACTTCAGAATGGATACTAGAGTATCTTTAATAGCTAACCCATGATGAGACAACCCTCTCAGCTCACTTCTACGTGATCTGAAAAAGTCAGAAATCAACAAGAATTGTTTAGAATGGCAAAGTATTAACAGGGGGTGCTATCAGGTGTTCTCATCAGAGGCACGTGGGTGCGTGGCTGCAGTATATAGTCAACAGAGGACAAACAAGCAAATATTTTCATTTTTTATTGCTTTTTTTATTTAAATAAAGCTGTTGAAACATAAAATGTTAATGCTGGTTTTGTCAATGCTTATGACAATATATGCCATCTTGGATTGTACAATCATGGTCAGAAACAAAAGTAGAATAGGGAGTGGGTGTCTTTTCTTATTCAATGTGAAACCTATTAAAGACTGATTCCCTTTGGTCTGAATAATCTTTGATATGATTCACCAGGAGTTCACCAGTTATCTGCAGAGACATGATGAGGTCCTGACAGAACTGGAGAAAGCGACTAAACGTCTAAAGAAGCTGGAAATGGTTTATAAGGAGTTTGAGCTGCAGAAGGTTTGCTACCTGCCTCTCAACACGTTTCTGCTCAAACCCATCCAGAGACTGATGCACTACAGGCTGATCCTGGGGAGGCTTTGCAAGCACTACCCAGCAGAGCACCGGGACTTTGCAGATTGCAGGAGTGAGTGAGCACTCAGCTGTTTACATGTGAGGCAGAAACACATTCCCATGTATCTAAAAAATAATTTGCCTGACCCCTGGGCAAAAGTATTTACATTACATCTACACATGCAATGTAAATACTTTCTTCACTTGGGACCTTTCTCACTCTCGCATGCAGCTTTGTGAAATGTGCAGGAACTTTGGTTTAGATTGCTGAAAACACGACCACTTAGTGAATACTATAATTTAAGTATACTAAAAAAAACCAAAAAAAAAGTCAGAGGATACCACGTAGAACAGCAGAAAACTGGCAGGTGGCAGCTTAATTTAAGAAAAAAAAGTTTATCCTACATTTTAAAAGTAACTTAAAGTTTAAATTATTTGAGGATTCTGGTACATGTTTCATTGCTGTCCTGCCATTCTCTGGTGCAGGCTCCGAAGCTTTCTGCAGTAAATAGAAAATTGCCTTAAGTACTAGTTTGGAAATGCAAAAGATAACTTCAATGTAGACTGTTCTCTTTGCAGAGTCAACACTTTTTCTGTCATTCCAGAAGGTGTTTTTCTCATGGTAATTTTGATGGATCTTATTGTAAAGCTGGAAAATTAGTCCTTTTCTTGTCCCCTTTTTTAGTGGCAAAAAAGTAGTTTTTTAGGAACTTTTCATCAGTTATAAGTAAAAAATGAGACAAAAAAGAATTGCTTTGTAATGTCAAAAGCTTACATAGTAAATTCCATTCATTTATAAAGTAATCTTTGGCAGAAATAGTTGACTTTAACTTTTTAATTTTCTTTTGTCAATGTGGTAAACACTTTTTTTATGCACAAACTCTGATATACCAAATAATTTCCAGAAGTGTGGGAAGCACTGTAAAGTTGCTTGCTTGTCCCCATTTTATTTAAACCATAAAATATGCTTTAAGAAGTTGGCAGTTGGACTACTTGTAGGCCCCTTCCAACAGAACTATTCGCTTCTATTCTAAATCTGGCTATGTGTTTCAGATTCAATTTTCCAGGGGTACAATGGGTGGCCTGGGTTTTCCTGCTTTGTTCTGATCCCCTCCATCCTGTTTTCCTTCCAGATGCACTGAAGGAAGTCACAGAAATGACATCTCAGCTGCAGCACAGTCTCATCCGTCTGGAGAATTTCCAGAAGCTGACAGAGCTGCAGCATGACTTGATCGGTATAGATAATCTCACTGCACCCGGTAGGGTAAGTTACCTCTGCTTGGTTTTTAGAGCCTTTATTGCTTTTATTGACAAGGAAGTGCCTTTTGGCCATGTATTTGCCATTACTGCCTCTTTGTTTTATGGAACAACTGTAAAGGCTTTGTATAATTGTCTTCATAGGAGGTCCCATGGAGATCTTGGTGCTGCCCGAGGGAATAGATAAAAGATGCTTCTCTTTAGACTTTGGCCAGTTTGGTGTTTTCAGTTACAGCAGATTCAGGGTACGCTCAGTGTTTGAGTGAGAAGCGGTATGTCGTGAACTTGATAGGAAACCCACCACCAGCTCTGCTTAGGTCTCTCTGATGCTGTCTCTGGCTGTGGGTCGAGACTGCAAGGAGAATGCAGCGATGCTGAGAGCCACGTCACTGGGCAAAACTGGTATTTTTTGTGACTCTGCTTTTCTATGAGATTTTTTTAGTTCCTGCTTGGTTTTTTTTGTTTGTTTCTTTGGTTTTGACAGATATACTGAATGTAAATGCAGGAGCATTGCATAAGCATAAGCTTTGGGGATGCTATGGCAATCGTTGTGGTGGGATGTGAGTGTGATAAGTGAACTGCTGGTGTCCAGCAGGAGCTCTGCTCCTTTTCCTTCTCTTGCTCCATTGATTTAAGTGCTGGCTGTGGCAAGGAGCTGATCTGTTTAATAAACAGAAGGAAGGGTGTCATGTGACATTTAACAAATCTGTTAGCGATCATTGCTGGGCACCAATCAACATCTATATACTGAAATGAAAAAATCCACATTAAAATTCTCTGTGTTTGGCTTTGCCTAACTTTTTATTTTCTGCTGCAGGAGTTTATCCGGGAAGGTTGCTTGTACAAGCTTACTAAGAAGGGTTTACAGCAGCGGATGTTCTTTCTGGTGGGTGTTTTTCTGGTTTCCATGAGCCCAAAGTCTTCAAGACAAAGCTGTCATGCAAGTGTTTTTTCATGTGCTTCTGATGAAAATCAACAATCCTAACTAAAACTCACTCTGAGGGATTTTGAGAGAGTGCATGACTATGACAATACTGTCTGTTCAGCTTGTTTCCTTAATAACATGTAGTTTTAACATAATTTTAAAATTAATTGCCTCTTTTAGAAGTAAACAAAAGAGTGGTTTTAAGGAAAGTAGGCCAAGTTGAAATGGTGCAGTGACCATTAAGCAACAGATTTTTAAAGAGATGTCAAAAAATACCTCGGCCCTAGCTGCTGTCTTCAGAATATTGATGGTATGCTTTCTCCCTTTTGCAGTTCTCAGATATGTTACTATACACAAGCAAAGGGGTTACAGGGACAAACCAATTCAAAATTCATGGACATCTTCCTCTGCATGGCATGTTGGTAAGTGGTTTCAAGTTGCATCACAGTGTTAAGGAAAATGGCTTTACCTTAGGGCAGGTTGAGGCAATTCCTTCAGTGTCAACAGCCTGAGGCACTGCTGGCCACTCACTGGACCTCCACGTGCTCCAGCCAGTGTGTCAAAGACTCCTCTGCAGGCAATAAGCTCATTCCTTCAATTGCTTCAGCAAAACAGCAGGAGCACACCCTTTTCACCATTCATTTTCACACCCCCGAGAGAGGCTGATCTGCAAACAGGGATTTGTCCCTGTGCCACACACACCTTGGCATGTAACCAGTCCTCCTGCCTGCCCACCCCCTATTCTAATGGGACTGTTCTTTCTGTGTTTGATTTGCAGCTGATAGTGCTCGACCCACCGGTAAGTAATAAGTTGAACCCTGCTCAGAGCCCTCCTTTTCTTGTCCTGCTGTGCTGCTAGTGATGCAGCAGTAGAAATGCACAATATAGATTTTCATATAGAGACAAAATAGACTTGAAGTAGGTGGTATTCGTAAAAGAGTAGCTATTTTGCACTTATTGCAATCATATTTGACTCAAATTCCGAGCCAGCCAAGGGGGATGTTTTTAGTGTGTATCAGTCACCAAGTAGTGATGAGAAAAACCTTTTGGTTTTTTTCTGCAGGTGGAGGAGAGTGAGAACGAATGGGCCGTCCCACACTGCTTCACCATCTACTCTGCACAAAAAACCATAGTGGTGGCAGCAAGGTAACATTTCTTTCCCTTGGTTGCCTGCAAGTTTGATAGATACCTTCTCCAAAGAGTTACTCTTTGGTTGGTTGGTGCAGAGACGAGGTGGTTTGATGTGTCCTTGGGAAAGCGGGAAAGTGTGACTCAAAACAAAGACAGGGCTCTTCACAACTCCTTTACTCAGTGTCGTATTTTGGAAATCACAGAATCATCTAGGTTGGAAGGGACCTTTTAAGATCATCTAGTCCAACCAATGAAAAAAAAAAAAAAAACCAACAAAAAACACAAACCACAAACCACACATCACACCCAAACCAACACCAACTCAACACTAATCCATATCCCCCAGCACCACGTCAACTCGTCTCTTGAACACCTCCAGGGATGGTGCCTCAACCACCTCCCTGGGCAGCCCATTCCAAGGCCTGACAATCCTTTCAGTAAATAAATATTTCCTAATATCTAACCTGAATCTCCTCTGGCACAACTTGAGACCGTTTCCTCTTGTCCCATCACCTGTTCCTTGGGAGCAGAGACCCGACCCCCCCTGGCTACCCCCTCCTTTCAGGGAGTTGTAGAGAGCGAGAAGGTCTCCCTTCAGCGTCCTCTTCCCCAGGCTGAACCCCCCCCAGCCCCCTCAACCACTCCTCACAAGACTTGTGCTTCAGACCCTCACCAGCTCCCTTGCCCTTCTCTGGACCTGCTCCAGCCCCTCAATGTCTTTCTTGTGGTAGGGGGTGTGCTGTGCAGCAGCAGCAACATTACCACTGTATCGTTTTCCAGTTATCTGAGTTGTTAGAGACATCCTTTAAACAACTGCTGTTGTTTAGGAGAGAAAACAAGGAGGAAAGAAAACAAAATCTAAATATACAAATATTTTAGAGACCCAAAAAGAATTAAAATCCAGAACATGCAAATGGATGTAGGGAGGGAGAGTTCCAGCATGGGTCTCATGGAGGAAGCTGGGAAGGGAGAGGATAAATTAAAGTCTGGCTTGGCGAGAAAATTGATCCCTTTATAATGTAACTTGTCCCTTTGCAGCGAGTTTGACATCTTTTTTTAGGTTACATCAGAAATACATGTAGCATGACTCCTACACCTGTTCTCTCGGGACCAGCTTTAGGAGTTTTGTCCCTCTGCAGGTCCCCTAAAGGGCAGCTGAAGTTGGCTATGCTAAGAGTGCAGGATGGGAGCACTAAATCTCAACCTTAAATTTATAGGGTTTTTACTGCTTGATAAGTTGTTCTTGAAATATAAATGTTACTGAATGTTTATAAATCAGGTAGGTAGTGGCATGGGAGCCAATATGTATGCAGACATATTCAACAAGTAAACCTTTTTTTTTGAATTCCAGCCTAGCATCTGAAAATGTTAATTACTTTCAAGATCAACCATTTCTCAGCAGCTCTGAGAGGTTCTGAAATTCGTAAAATAAATATAATTATTACCTTGTCGTAATTTAGAAATAGCTCAAAAGTTGTTGTTTTTCTTCTCTTGCCTCTCCTCGCCTGTAGGAGCTTAAACCATGTGTGGAATTTTCAGTCTAAATTAAAAACTTTCAGAAAGAAGAGGTAGTTACCAAAAAAAGTCCCACAGACTGTCTCGAGCAAACACAAGAGCATGTAACTGTATATAGCCCTTCAAATGACAGTCGTGCCAACAGGGAATGTAGCCAGAGGTAAAAAAGAAATGCCATGGCCGTGTCTAAAGGGAAAATCTTATGCAATTGCACAGCACTGGCTATCGATAAATAGATAGGAGCTGTGAAGCTCGTACCCTGTAATCACAGCGTGAGCCAGGTAATGGAAACATGGAAACCAATGTGTGGTGAAAGTTCTCATCTTCCCACGCTCAGTGCTTGACTTGCTTGAGCTGTATGGTAAGTCCTTCAAAAGATGTGCTCTCTTTCATGTTGTTTTTTATCCTTCGAACAACTCATAGAATCATAGAATCATATGGGGATGGAAGGGGCCTCTGGAGATCATCTAGTCCAAGCCCCCCGCCAAAGCAGGTCCACCCAGAGCAGGTCCCACAGGAACTTGTCCAGGTGGGTTTTGAATGTCTCCAGAGAAGGAGACTCCGCCACCTCTCTGGGCACCTTGTTCCAGGGCTCTGCCACCCTCACAGGAAAGAAGTTCCTCCTCATGTTTAGATGGAACTTCCTCTGTTCAAGTTTGTCAAAAGCCTTGCTGAAATCAAGGTAGACAACATCCACTGCCCTCTTCTCATCTATCCAACTAGTCATGACATCATAGAAAGCTGTCAGGTTAATCTGACGTGATTTCCCTTTGGTAAATCCATGTTGACTACTCCTGATAGCTTTCTTTCCCTCTATGTGCTCTGAGATGACACTCAGGATGAGGTGTTCCATCACTTTTCCAGGGGTGGAAGTGAGGCTGTAATTTCCTGGGTTCTGCTTCTTGCCCTTTTTGAAGACTGGGATGACGTTGGCCTTCCTCCAGAACCTTGCCTGTTCTCCAGGACCTCTCAAAGATGATGGAGGGTGGCCCTGCAATGACTTCTGCCAGCTCCCTCAGCACTCTCAGGTGTATCCCATCCGGACCCATGGACTTGTGGATGTCCAACCTTCTTAACTGATCTCTACCTTGGTCCTCCTCCACCAAGGGAAGATCTTCCTTAGTCCAGACTATCTCCGATTCATCCACAGTTCATGGCTCTGGGGGGTTGGCCTGAGCAGTAAAGACTGAGGCAAAGAAGGCATTCAGCCTTCTGAGTTCAGCCTTCCCTGCATCCTCTGTTACCATGGCACCCGACTCATTCAACAGCAGGCCCACATAATTGCAAAAATAAAACCATCCCGAGTTTTCAGTATGGTCACATCACTCATCTCCAAAATGCTTTTTGGAGTGAAAACATGATTTCTTGTTTGAAATTGCCCATCAGCTATGAAGCTTCTATATGGAGAACAACAATGGCTTATACCACACCACTTCTTTTCTGAATCTGATAGCTCCAGAGGGTGATGTTCTGTGGCCTCCTGGCTGTCTATTCATTCTCTTTGCTGTAAAGTCCAAGTTTTTAATGGTTATTTTAATCTTGAAGGCTTGAAGGCTGCATGAGGTCAGCCTCCTGTCAGGAAAGCTTGTGCTTTGGAGGAATTTTAATGTTATTTTTATTTATATAATGGAAAGGGGCTTGTGCCTTCCTTCAGCAATCTGGCACTCTCGTCATGGCTACAGGCTGTGGTGGTCTCCATTTGCACTGTTTGTCTTGCAGCACCCGCCTGGAGATGGGGAAGTGGATGGAAGACCTAAACATTGCAATTGAAATGGCCAAGAAATCTACTGAGAAATCTGACATGCTTCTGGAAAACTCAGTATGCAATCGCTCCAACAGTAAGTGATGCTTCCTGCCTTCTTGAAAAGCATCAGTTGTCATGTCATTTTCATTTTTTTTACTCTGAATTTGATTATATGCTTTTATAATTCATAGAATAATGGATAAATATTGTGCTTTTGTTTTGTTTCAATTAAAAGATATGCTTCCTAGACTGATGTTTCTGGTAGCTTTAAATACAGCAGAGATGCTCCAGGTGCAGAATTGACTTTATAAGGTCTGTCTCTTACATAGATTTTTCTCAGTCTAACCACGTAGCATATTTTCTTGTCCAGAAGCCTGGTGTCTTGGGAGATCAGCAAGTTCTTTTATAGCCCCCATTCTTGGGACTGTCTCCGGTGGTGTTACAGATGTGCCGAAACATCTAGTATTCCTTCTGGGAGCACTTTCTTGTATTCCTCATTAGGAATTGACTGAAGATGCAGTGAGAGGATTTTTTTGTTTGTGTGTTTCATACAGTATTGAGTCGGCTGCCCCACAGAGAGCTGAGTAATGAAAGCCACAACAGTCTGTCTGGAGTGACCTTCCAGTGTAACAAATTCAAGTTGATGTATTTTAAAACTGGACCATTGCAAGAGAAAACAGTTTTTATCAAGATTCCCTGCTTTCCTTGGTCTTTGTATTGAATACTTTTCTTAAACCAGTGCTAAATTCTCCTCCCCCAGGATCCTCTGATGAGGTCTCTCTAGAACAGGAGTCCGAAGATGACATACACTCTTCTCGTAGCTCCTTGGACAGGCAGAGCCACCACCGTGCCAACACAACCATGCACGTGTGCTGGTACCGCAACACCAGCGTCTCCATGACTGACCACAGTGTGGCTGTCGAGGTACCCGCAGGGCCCAGCTCTCACGTCTCACCCTCTCCCTCCTGGCTTGCTCGGCCTCCACTCATCTCCCCTTGTGCCTTGGCAGCGTCTCTGCCTCCGTGGGAGGCCATGGGCCACTTGAAGGCCACTGCATGCTTGCCCTGCTCTGTGCATGTCGGCGTGCCCGCACACACACACTCTGCTCTCCGTGCAGCAGGGCTTTGCTTCCACAAAAGCACTGAAGGAGGGAAATTTTAACGAAAACACAGGCTGTCCTAGGACTGAATTGTTCCTCTGGATTCCATCAGCCTTGCTGGAGGATGTTTCCTGTCCATGACATTTTCCTTTAGAGACCGAGTCTGCTGTACTGAGGTCTAGTTAAGCTGCACTGAGAATTAAGTTCAGTGGGAATGGGACTTCTCTGCCCTTCCCTCACTGCAGGGGTGAGCAGCAGGCGTTAGGGGGGGCCATTTTATGGCAGTGCTGTGTTATATGGAACAGAGATCTATTATGTGCCCGCTGAGTTGCTGTTGCCTTGAGTCTTAGCCCTTGACATGGCTTGATGCACCGGTGACACATTTTGGTACTAAATCCTGCAGATTTTGAGACAGATGTTTGTCTGGCCCTCCTTGCAGTGGGACTGTGGGTTTACTTTAGGAGGCAGTTGGGTAGGAGGCCTTCCTGGAGGCTAGCATGTCTGGAAGACTTCTAGAAGTGGGAAGGACCCTAAATACCATGAAGAGAAAAAGGTGGTCACTAACTAGGCAAACCACAGTGGGGCAGGGTGCTGCATCCCTGTATTTGTACCCTCCTGGCTTCCCCACCTTGCTGTTGAAACACTTTTTCTTTAATGGAAGGAGTTAAAAGTCAAGCACTGAAGCTCCTGGGTTTCTGTGATGTTGAGAGCTCAGTAATGTATCAATCCGTTCAGTAAAGGAAGTTCTATAGATGTTACCTCAGATTAGGGTCCAGAAATTGGGCACTCTTGATTTCTATCCGAGCGGACGTGCCTTCCTTTCCCTGCCTGTAGCCAAGGGAAAGGCACCATCTCACTGTTCTCCATCCGGATAAAGAGACCTCCCTGCTACAGGCTCTGGGACTAACAGCGTGAGTTTTCACAGCTCCCTCTCGCTTCCATCTATTCCATGTTCTAATACCATCATTTTTTTCACAATCCATTTTCCTTTAACAGAGGCCTTTCTTGCATCACTTCTCTTATCCTAACGTTCTGTTTTTCTCTTTCTCTCCCCCTTTTCTCTGCTCAGTTTTCTGCTCTCTTGCTGTTTCTCCAGAGCTTCCTCCTCGCTATTTGCTGGGCCAGGCCCAACGGCCCAACACAATCACCCATGTTTGTTGGTACCGGAACCAGAGCCTATCCCTGTCTGATTACCTGTGCATGATCCAGGTAAAAATGCCTCTCGTGTTTTGCCCTGGTGGGGAGGAGCCCTGAGATGCCAAGGAGACTGTGCTGCTGTTTGCTTTGTAATGGCTTGGTGAGCCCACGTGTGCTGACCCCCAGCCCGACGGTGGCAGAACTCCCCTTGTTGATACAGGATTTGATACGTTGCCTTGCTGATACAGGGTTTCCTCCAAGTTTGGCTTCCCAGAATGGTTCTCTGCAATTCTGTTGCCTATTCTGTCTCCTTCCATAATTACAAAATCCATTTGCTGTCATTCCGGGCCATAGGTTTCCTTATCCCACCGCACAAGCGCTTGGTGACTCTGATTCCAAGGTGGCAATGTCCAGCTTCCCTGCTTGCCACCCCAGCCTTGGCTTTGCTGCCACATGTAGCTTGGCCACAACTCTGGCTCCCTCTGTTTCCTCCTCTGCTTTACTTTCTCCTCGCGCACTGTGTTGTATGTGGTTTTTCTGTGCGTAAGAAGGGGTGGTTAAAGGGATGGGTGCCCTTGTGGGTGTCACTGCTCCCCTGCCCGCTGAAGGAACGAGTCGGAGCAGCACCCTCCTGTGTGCTGCCTGACACTGCTCTGAGGTACAGCGAGTGCTGAAACTAAAGGGGAAATTGCTATTAGTGGAGATTTGTTCATGAGAAGATAGTTGTCAGTTAGCAAGCTGAAGATACAACCTCACTCTGTCACCATGTGAAATATCGGGGAGGCCTTTGAGGAGCAGGGATGAAGTCAGGAGCAGTCATGGCAGGCAGCCTCAGGCTTTTCCTTTGCCATCGTCCTCTGAAGGACAGCAAGCTGGGGTTTCATGGTAGTTTTCTGTTTGTTCTGTGCTAGAACCAGCTCTCCGGATACTTGCTGAGGAAGTTCAAGAACAGCAACGGCTGGCAGAAACTCTGGGTTGTCTTCACCAACTTCTGCTTGTTCTTCTACAAAACGCACCAAGTGAGCAAATGTAGCCGAGGGGACCACGTGTGGGGTGTCGGGGGGAACTTGGAGGTCCTTGGCATTCTGCTATGGGTGCAGCTCCTTGCTATTTGAAGGAGAGTAACAAGTGGAAGAGAAGGTAGCTTGTAACAAAGCCAGTCTCTGTAAGGCCACGGGCCCTTGTTGCAGAGTTTAATTAGGATTTCCAATTCTGTTAATGGTACTGACCTTCTGTGGGGGAGGGAAGATGTCTCCTCACTCCATGACTGATGGAGGTGAGGGAACCGGCAACCTTTGCTTAGTCTCTGCTCATTTCTCTCCCTGCTGGACTCCAGCATCAGGGATTAAGAGGCATTGGGGATTTTTCTGACTTGGGGGAATGTTTAATTACAAGCTGTTGGAAACCTCTCAAAAGGTTGCTGCTCCTCCTCCCGAAAATCAAAAGCTGTTACCTGTACCTTACTCTAAGAGCGAGTGTGCGTTGGGATGGGCTGTGTGGCAGGGGATGCCTTGCACTAAGGGCCGGGAAATTGGGCTCTTCCAGGATGATTATCCCTTGGCCAGTCTCCCCCTGCTTGGCTATGCAGTCAGCTCCCCCGCAGAGGCAGACGGCATTCAGAAGGATTATGTCTTCAAGCTGCAGTTCAAGTCCCATGTGTATTTCTTCAGAGCTGAGAGCAAATACACCTTTGAGAGGTAATTTTTTTGTTTGTTTGTCTGTCTTGGTATTTAACGTGCTGTTAACTCACCTCTCTCTTTCCTCCTGACTACCTCCCAGTCCAAGTGACCTAACAGCACACTCTCAGCCTTCCTTTTCTATTGATGATGTTTGGAGACCCTTCCTCTGCCAGAACTGTCCTCCTTGCTGGGGAGAGCTGGTAGTTGCACCTAGAGCTGGAGCCTCTGCCTCATCTCAGGAGCCTGAGGTTTCCTTTGAGCTGGGGGGTGGAAGGACTGCGAGATGCTCAGCCCAACTATGTCTTGGGAGTCAAGACTTGTAGGCCAATGAGAGCTCTGGTAAGAATACATTGGGGTTGTTTGGGTTTTTTCCCTCTCCACCTCTGGAATTGTGAGTTACGACACAAGGCTGTGAGCAACAAGTGCAGCGCTGCTTCCTCTGTGGTTATATTTAATGCTGCTGTCAGGGGCTTCCACACATGGTCTAAAGGGAATCCTGTTTAAAATGTGTCCCTACAGGACTTGGCTATTGCATTAGCTGTTGAAAACCCTTGCACTGTTTTGGAGGGGAGTTTTATTGAGAAGGTGTCACATAATTCCTCCCCTCCATCCTTGGGAGTGCCTCACACTTGTGACTTGTGAGCAGCGTACAAACCAGCTGCCCCAGACAGCAGAGAGTTGTGGTCTTTAATCCCCTGGTCTCATGTAGTGAGTTCAAGGGGAAAAGAAGGTGTAATTCACAATGGATTTCTTTCTTTGACTGTTGCTCCACTTTCTTCCATATAAGCAACTCTGTTCCATACTTAATTATAAGAAAAGCAATCCATTGAGTAACAAATACTTTTGCTGGCCTGTCCTGCTTGATAAAGGCTTCCTGTCCCCTGGCGGGAGAGTGCAGTGTGTTCCCACAGCTCCCTGCAGCTGAAAGCTCTCTGGAGCGGTCACTTGGACGTTCTGGAGGGTATTTACCATCTACCAAGCTGTTTATTTGAACAATCAGTTTCCTAAAAGAATTGCAAACGAAAGATAGAAAACAAGTGTTTTGTGAGGTTTGGTGAAAGGAGTACAGCTTCTAACCGACAGACAATGGTCTGCACCTGGGAGAGGGGTTGAGCATTTCTGCTGGTCCTTTCTTGCCAGGTGGATGGAGGTGATCAAGAGAGCCACCAGTTCTCCAGCCAGGTCCAGTCTGCTGCTTCCAAAGGGTGAGAAGGACAGTCACACAGACTGAAGGGGGGCAGAGCTGGATCTCTGCTGTAAACATCAACAAAAGAGGCGGAGGGGGGGAAGCAGGACCCTCTTGAATTGATAAAGCAAAGGACCAGGAAGCTCATCTCCACGCGGTATGGAAAGTGTGAGCAAGGGAGTTGCAGATGGGGATCCATGCCCAGTGGTATGGAAGAGGGTCAAGTCTGTTCCAGTTGAACCTACTTAGAGAGAACCTAACAGCCACAGAGCTCTGGTGTGTACACATCGTGGAAGGTTTATTGTTCCAGTTGTACCTGTACAGTCACACCCTTGCCGGCCCTGGAGACAAACGCCACATTTATTTTTTTACGTTTTGATTGGCTGGTCAGCATCTCCAGGAGGAAACCAGCAGCTGTCAGTGGTGTCACTGGCTGCTGGCTCCCAGAAGTTCCCTTCCCCTGGCGCTGGGCAGGGCTGGCTGGAGAGCTGCTGTCCTGCTGCTGTTACCATCACCCTGCTGGCACTGTCAGACTAACAGGAGTGTGAGCTTCACACAGTTCACTTGGAGCAGAAACCCTCCTGGAGCAACTCTTTCCAGGGGAAGACTGAACCTCTGCTAAGCTGTTTGGGTGACAGCACAGGAAGGGTGCACAGCTTTTCCTCTGAACATGCCAAGAGGGTCAGTCGCTGGTCTCAGTCTCAGTTAAAGACTTTATCCTGCAGTAGGCATTGCTTAAGGCATGGGATGGCAAACACTCTCCACCCCTATGTGGGTGATGTTTTCAAGGCATTGAAGCAATTTAAGAGAAGCAGCTTCTCTGACACTCACTGTTGCTTGTGCTTATGTCATGCAAAGACTCCTGAAAATCCCTATTCTTACCTTTAAATTTGGGATGGGATCCATCTTCTGTTTCTCATGAAGGTATAAAAGTCACTGGATTCCAGATGGAGCGTTAGTGTCTGTGGACTCTATTAAATCTCTATATTAAATCTGAAATGTTTGCAGTTTGTTCTGTTTTTGTAAATGTCACCTTTTGTTGCCTCCACGGAAGGACTGAAACAAGCCAAGTGCCACAAAATGCTGTTGGATGTGGCTTTGATAGGCTTTAGGGACTCTGTTTTTATATTAGATAGAAGAGTATTTATGTACTAGAAGAAGGAACAATGAAATGGTGTAATGAAAGAAAAAGGAAAGTGTTGCATGTTCTGAGGATGGAGAAACATGGAGATCCCAGTGAAGATGGGAAGTACGGGGCCAGCACGTGTGTTCTCCAAGGCTGGTTTGGGTTATGGTCTAAGCAGTGTGTGGGATGGGAACTGCAGGGAGGGGGTTCCAGAGGGATGTCCCAGATGGCTACCCCTGTCACAATGACCATTGTCTCCTGTAAGTTAAATGTATTAATTTATTAGTGGGGGTTTTTTTCCAATTGCCTGTTGTAGGTGCATACACATGGATTGACCAGATGTGTTATAACAGCTGAACGTGACTGTTAAAAGTAAATAGCATCTTGGTGTAAAACTGTATCTCGGTCTCCTATTCCTGAGATAGGACTCCTCAGCCACCGTCCCACCCGTGGCCAAGCTCAGGGGAAGATGGGTGGTGGCTGCACAGAAGCATTGCTTTTCCTCAGGCCTGGGAGGAGAGGTTTCACACCATCTCTGCATTCAGTGGTTTTCCTGGGGGAGACCAGCTGTTCCTTTGTCACAGTCACACAGTGTCTCTTACCAGAAGTGCTTCCCTCCAGCAGGAGTCCTCCCCTGTGCAATTACTGTCTTTTGCTGGTCTCCTGGGGGGAAGCTCTGCAGGAAAAAGAGGAGGAGCCAGGGTCTCTGTCACCAGCTGGGGCTCTTGGCACGTAACACCAGCCTTTCGTCACACTCACCTACTGTAGCTGGGCTTTCTAGCAGCAGGAGTCAAAATACTTTTCTGTAGCCTGTTCAAGTTACTCAGCAGTTTCCCAAGACTGTGGTTCTTGGCTCACCCAGCACCAGCTCTGCTCCAGCTGCAGCAGGGACAGCATCCAGTCAGTGATGTGGAGGAGCCACCAGGCTGGGGGAGCAGCTGCAGGACAGGAGGAAGGGACTGACAACCACCACCTGAAACCCCTGCAGCCTGGCATGGGACAGCGTGCCCTCTGTGGTGCAGGCTGGGGACTGCACAGGCTCTGGCCAAGTCTCCAAAAAGCACACAGGGGCCTGCTGAAGCTGGGGGCTGCCCTGGCTGCGCAGTCTCCCTGGGCTCTCCAGGCAGCTGTGCCACTGCTCAGTCCCCCCCACACCCGTGAAGGCAGCGCAGCCAAACCTCACTCTAAATCCTGCAGATCAGTAGACAGACTCCAGCAAAACCTGCACTCCAAACCTGTAACAGCATGTGCTTCCCTCAACAGCAGGGCATTCCCTCTCTCCTTGTGCAAAAGCACTAAAACAGGTCTGACTCCCAGGAGACAGGAAGATGCAGGGGAAGACCAAGAACACAAAGCAGCTTGAACAAATACTGTATCCCTAATAAGACAAAGTTTACACCAGTTTCATTTGTTTTGTTACTTTATTGAAAGTGGCAGACCCCTTTCAATGTTTTTTAAAAACTAAAACCATTGTTGCTTTGAATACTGGACAAAGTTTGTGGGGATTGTTTCCTTTAAAAAGTTTACTCATTACACTGCAGTGCGTGTGAGTAATAACACAAGGTACCTTATTGACACGATTTGCTACTGTCATGAACAGCAACTTTAAAAGCAGCAGGAGCCCTTCAGCCACCTTTCTGCTGCGCTGCAGCCTCTGGCTCCCACCTTGGTATGCATTCTGTCTATACGTTAACTCCTCCTCCTGAGGAAAAAAATGGGTTTGTTCTGTTCTTCATAAATGCAGGCTCCAAGATGGCTCTCGCCCCCGAGAGACACTGCTCCCCAGCAGATCTCCAGCAAGATCAAACAGCAGCACCTCTTCTCTACTGGACAAGTTCCTGGTGTGTGCTGAGACAGACTGTTCTGATCCATCAGAGAGGAAGGGTAAAGGATAGTCGTGAGCTGAAGTGAACACCCCACCCCGGGGTGAGGGAATGTGTGGTTCTTTTGAGCTACTTTTAGCCCAGCATTTACATTTTTTCAGCAGCTCTGAATCCAAGTACCAAAAATCAAGCCTTGCTACTATCAAAGTGGCCTGTCTTTTACAAAAAAATGCTGAAGAGCTACAGCTTTTGTTCTCAGTGGCGTTGGGATGAGCCATATCATTCACACACAAACACCCAGACAGAAAGATCTGGGTATCTAAGGTCTTGCTGACTTAATGGGAATATCTGTACAATTAGAGAGCAGATCTCTAAGCAACCAGCTATCAGAAGTTATTTTCCCAAGTCTATTTTTCTAAACCTTTAAAGTATAGATTTAAGATCTGTGCATTTACCTGAATTAAAGATTTGCTTTACAAACTATTCCTATTCAGAAAGCAAAGCTAGTTGGGATGGCTCCACTGGTATATCTTGAGCAGCAGATGCTTTAATTTCTCTGCTAGCAAACACCAGCTCGGCCCATCAATTGGAGCAGAGCCCTGGCTTTGGTGAGTTTAGATCCTGGGCTGAAAAAAGAGCCAGAAAAGGAAAGCTGAGAAGAAGCAGAGATGGAGGCCTAGAGTAGCTTTTGCACCCAGGCACAATTCGTGGATGCCACTGGTGGTTTCTCTCCTCAAGAACTGCTCTGCAACATCAGTCTGCCTGTTTAACTGCAGCCCTGTCAGCACCTCTGGCTGTTGTGTTCCCCCTGCCCCCTTTTTTAAATCCTTCTGCAACACTTGGGCACACACAGTAGCATCTACTCAGCTCAGAGACCAGGACTGCCAAAGCTGTGTATCCAGTTGCTTCAGTTGCAGAAAGTACCAAGGAAAGGAACTCCACCAGCTCCCAAACCAAGTGTAACCACTTTGCCTTCCAGACCCTGGAGACCCAAGGCAAGTTCTGCTGTTGCCTGACTTAGGAGGACTGAGGCCTAATACAAAATGCTGCTCCAGAGCCAACAGAAGTACAATCAGCAAACCCATCCTCAGCAGCTCATTAGCTCATCTGCTGCTACCCTTGAAAGCTTCTCATTAGTAGTGTGTGACGGAGTTTAAGTGGTTCCCCAGCCCAACTGGAGAACTGCACTTTCCCAGTTAGCGTAATGCATGGAGAGCTCCTAAACATACCTGTGCTCACACATCACTGCTCACAAACACTTCTTTAGGAAGGGCAGGAGGCTAAACCCATCAGACGCCTTTGAAACATCTCTCAATGGAAGAGAATCTCCCTTTTTTACAGCAGCCAGGCATTTACCAGTAAGCTGTGAATCAAATGAAGCCAAAATGGGTATATCCATAGGGAAACAATTAAAAAACGCATTGATTACACTGTAAAACATTAGACCACCCATCTCGGGTTCTGCAAAAGGTCTCAATTGTACTTGCACTGCAAACCCCACCCTGGGTTATCATGGAGACACGGATAATATGAAGGCTCTGAAATGTCCTGGAGTCCGTAACACAACATTACATCCAGCAGCAGATGGTGGTCTGGATTAGAGATGTAGTTCTTACCAAGCTGGAAAAAAATCCTTCCCCCTCCAAACAGCAGCCGGGCCGCGGGTGTCAGCGGGCAGAGGTCAGGTGGTTCCGACTGTGTGAAAACCTGCAGGAAGGAACAGCGGGTGGAACCGGTCTGTCCTGTCACCTGGAAAACAGCCCACACGCCCTGCCCCAGCCCCTCCGTCTGAGGATGAAGAGGGAGTCTGTTAGTCCCCACTCCCATCGCCCACTATTAGTCTTCTACATAAAGAAGTCTTGAAAGAAAAAAAAAAAAATAGTCAGCAATTTCACAAAAAGCCAAGTAGCGCTTTTTTTCATGCCTTTAGGATTCAATTTTAGGCTAATCAGAAATTTTGAGCACTAGTGTTTTACAGTAAGAAACCAACCAGGGTCTCTCGAGGTTTTGCAAAGCTTCAAAAAAAACTGTCTTGCACTTACACGCTGTCCAGAAAGGGGTCCCTTCCAACCACTAAGATTCTGTGATTCTGCGATTCCTAAGCTGACAGAAGTGAACGATCTGGAAACAGCTGCCCTGTAGAGTCACCCAGTGCACATCTGCCACAGCTCCTGCTCAGCTGGAGGCTGAAGCTTCTGCAGGCAGAGGACACTTTACCCTCTGTGGCTCAGCCAGAAGAGGTAAGAGTGTGCTCTTTCGAGCTTGAAGTGATTATTAGTTGAGGGACTGAAACCAACCTGTAGCATATTTGCTTGAAATCTTGAATGACTTAATAACAAAAGGCCTCAAGGGTGGCCAGTATTTCCCTTGGTACCGGTATGGAGGCAAGTTTGACACAGCACCTGCTGAGCAGCAAAGAACTTGGTTCTACCAGACTGTGCTCCTTCACTGCTTTAAATAAGTGATTTGCTTCAGGAAGAATAGTTTCCTGCTACCTGAGCAGAGGGCCTGGCCGTGCAGGGTGCTGTAAAGCCCATTCCTTGCAACGCGCTAGAAGCATTTCTGGTGGTGTTCTGCATAGTCACCAGAAACCTGTTCAGTGTCAGAAAGGACTTCTGAGGCAGGAAGAAGAAGAACTGCTTGCATGAAATGAGAAGCAATTAGAAGTGCCTTAGTGACTATTAGATTGGCCGTCATCGATGTTCACTTCTGGGGTGCCCGGAGTGCTGAGCACCAAGTGAGCCCTGACCCCACAGTGATGGGGGTTCACTGCCAGCTCTGCCCCAGCTCACACCCTGAGGACACTCACCTTTGTACCCGCTCCACCATGTGTGCTATCAGCTTGTCAGAGATGCCTGGGCAGGATTCCTCAGCCAAGCTAAAGGCGTTCTCCAGCTCCTCCATTGCTCCCACGTTGCCCCCAGTCTGCTTGTGCTTATCTTTAAGCTGCAAACCAGAAATGGTGCCTTAGTTCCTTATCTCATTGCAGGAAGCACTGGTCAAGCAGTGCAGCACAGACATTAGGTCCCTTTTCCTTTGAGTATGACTTCACAAAGATGAAGGAGAGCACCCACGTTCCTAAAAAAATAAAGAGCTCTTTTTGTAGGCCAGGAAGGTGGAAATCCAATGTCTGGAGTTCAGACTTTCCTCCGAGTACTAAGAGAAATTGAAATCCTTAACAAACAGGCCCTGATGTACTTGTAAACAAAGTACAGAATAATAGAAAAGCATCGACAGCCCTGAAAACCCATAAGCAGTAACAGAACAAAGAACTCCAGCTGTAGCTGAGCCAGTACAGTCACCTGTGCTACTAATGACCACTTAGCAGGCAGACACACACAAAGCCTTGCAGACAGTCAGGGCAGAAGATATCTCAACACCAGACATTAGTTACCACCACTTTTAATAACCATGAAAAGTGTGAGTTGCTTCTAGAGACTGGCAGGCGGAGGCAGACTGCTGCCATGCTAGAGGTCCTGAGCCACTTGGCCTCCACCACTCACCCCCAAGAGGGAGCTCTCCCCAGGAAGACAGGGGAATGAAGCCCATGCACAAAAACCTCCACATGCAGCATCTGACCTAGATGAAAAGACTCGGTTCACATCTGCCATGGTTGGTGCACTCCAAGGAGACCTTGCCAGCCACAAGTCTACTTGCACATGGTTCCCCTTGTTCATTTGAAACAGCTAAACCTCTGTCATTGAGGAACTCCTGACAGGTTGTTGTTTGAAAACCCACAGCCCCGTCTGCAGCATTTCCCCACCTCCTTCACACAAGCAGCCCCTTGCCTAGTGTGCATCATTACACAATGAGCCCAACAGAAACCAAAACCTTTTATTGGACAAGCACGGCCTGCCAGCTAACCACTGTCCAGTTCAATTAAGATCCCAGTAGGCTATGCTGATTAAAGGGCTTCGCAAAAGCCTCATGGTTCTTTGCCTGCAATTCTAGGATCAGCCTTTCCTATTGTTGGAGCTCACCTTTTCTCCACGGTCCAGAAAGCAGGAAAAAGCTAATCCCCAGATGGAGCCACCCCAGCGTTTCAACTGCCCCGCTGGAAACAAGCGGTTCCCAGCCAAAAAGAGCTGCTGCCTCTTCAGTGGCATAACTGATCACTAACATGGCCCAGCTGAGGGAGCAATTCACACACACCTCTGCTCACCCACAAGTGGCAGAGGGCATGGAGGGCAACTCAATTACACATCAAGGATACAGATTTCTTAAGCCCAAAATAGTTGTGATGCTAAAGCCAAGAATTTGATTTGTCGTCTGCCTGGTCTGCCTGCCCCAGAGTAAAACGAGACACAGGGTCTGTCCTGCAGGGGAGTTGCCAGTTTCTCAGCAGCCTTTGATGCCAAGCCCCTGACCTCTAGCTTGCCCTAGGGCTTTCTGGAGGTTAGCGGGGGGCTAGAGCTGTGCAAAGCCTTAGGGGCTGGCTTTTAGTCACTGCTTGGCCCTCCAGGCCCAAACACCCCTTTCCTCCCTGCCCCAGAAAGGGCAGACAAGTTTCTAGACTTGCTTTGCCCACGTCACTGTTAATGACCCACCGTGGGTCCTTTTGGATACTAACACCCAGCGATAGAGATGCAGGGAAGGCACAAAAAAAGATCACGAACAGCATCTCAGTAAGATTTCAATTCACAAAGCCCAGATTCAGCCCTTTTTTGTAAAGAGGTGATCAAAACCCAGAACAACAGAACAGTGAGAAGGAGAACGTCTGCTGCTGGTAGGAAACTGGAACTGAAAAGAACAACACATGCAACCAGTGGTGAAGCAGATTTCCTACTTGGAGACAAGTTTTCTTCCAACCCCCTGCTCCTGCTGGCAGAAGCCAGGTTGTTTCAGAGACTGCCCAGAACCTTCCCTGCACCCAATTTTGTTGGGTGGGATCAGCCAGAGCTGTGAGGGAAGTCTAATCAAAGGAGGATCAGCAAATCTGGGATGACTAAGTCAAAACAGCAGAAATGAAAGGCCCAAGAAGCCACTTCCCGCCTGGAACTGGTGCAGCAAGGTTGGTTTGGAGAAGCACAAAGATGAACTCATTGGTTTGGAGAACTTGGAGCTCTGAACACTCCCTTCCTGAGAAGCCTCCTGAACAGAAAGGACCAAGAACCAGATGGCAGCGATTTTGCTGCACAAACAAATGGCCTGTATCAGAAACCAACATTATTTTTATCCATTTTTATTTCATAGGTTTAGGTCTGCAAGACCCAGACCATCTGCCTCATGCTCTGACCTCGGGGAGTCAAGCCCACTGGAATACTGGAGAGGCCAGTTAGCACCTCTTTGGGAACGGAGAGTTTAGCTGTCTCAAGATGCTTCTCAGAATGACCTCTGCTGCCTGTCCTGCAGTAAATCCTCTTTCCACATACCTCTAGACCTGACAAAAGAAGCTGCAAGTCCAGAGACTATCCCTAAAAAAGTACAGCTCTCTGCTGGGCTACTGCTGGAACAGCATCAGGACACAGAAGAGAGCAAGACATCAGAACCAGAGAAAGAGTCTGTGTGACACCAAGAAACCCCAGGAAAAGAATCCTGACACACAGTGTCTGTGCAAGCAATTTCTTTCAAGTCAGAACCTCCTTTCCCACACTCCTGCTGGAAACAGCAACTGAAGCCCAAAGCCAGTAGCCCCCTGTGCTGGTTGTGGTGTCTGGAGATCAGGATCCCAGCCAAAGACATAATGAAGGTTCTACTCACCTCCCCAAAAACTGGGTGAACAAGGGTGGAGAGACATTGTGACCGTGGCTGTCTCTTGATGGGCTCAGTAGGCTAGAAAACAACAAACAAAAAGAAGTTCACAAGCCCAGACAGAGGCTCCCAGGGCACACATATCGCTAAGCCTTTGGTAAAGGGCACAACACCTCGATGGCAGTCCCTCACCAGATCTTGGGAAATCACAGCCTGCAATACCCTGATGATGTGGAAGAGACAACTCTGGGGAACTAGCTCTTGATGCTAAATTTAACACAGAACAGGAGGGACTGGTAGCTTCCCCGAGACTCTCAAAAGATTCTGTTAGTTCAGTCCTCCTGAAGGAACAGGCAGCAAACAGACCTTCTGGGAGCCATGAAGAGCCATTCCTTTGTGCAGCTTGCTCAAGGAGTTGGGGCGAATAGTTGGTGGGAAAGTCCAGATTGGACCTTGGTCTCCATCCTCTGTGTCTCCATCACTGCAAATGAAAAGGGGCAGGTCAAGACAAAGCCTCAGCTGCATACTGAGGGTGTTTCACCATGCATTCCCATAGTCACAGGCTCTCCCCCATCTGATTGTCTTAGCACCACAGAACTCCAGACATTTCCCTGGCATGGAAAAAATTCTAAAGAGAAACCCCATCAGTCTCTACAGCCCATACACAGCACCACAGAGATCTGAGCCAAGTACCACATCGTGCTTCCAAGGCACAACAGCCACCTTTGTGCTCTGGCCAGGTTGAAGACAGTTTCAAGAGCTAGTTAAATTTAGAATTTCAAGACAATCCAAGCCAACAGTTTGAGGGGTCAGGTTCAGGTGTTGCAAGCCAACCTCCCAGCGTCACTGCCACTGAAGGTGAAGAGAAGCTCGGTGATACCAGCGGGGCAACAAAGCACCCTTTCATCACCTAAGGCCTCATCATCCTCCACATCAGCAGCAAAGCTCTACCCATGAATACACAAACACACATGCCACAGCTACTAAAGAGCTACTCTAGCTCTTTGACAGGTGATGCATTTAACTAAATGTGCATAAAATACAGGCATCAAGAGCCTTGTTTTACTAATTATGTATGTGCTAGATGTCTCTTGTTAGTACTCCCGATTCCTTACACTCAAAGGGGCTCCAGAGATTAAGACTATAATAGAGTACCAGGTCCCACTAAAGAGGAGGTAACAGCCTGTTACAGGTATCAGTCACTGGTTCCCACAATAGGCTCACAGGTGTCCCTGGCCTACTCTAAGATCTCCAATCCAGGCAGGGAAAAGGATCCAAGCTGCTTGCAGCAGGATAAGCCAGGGCACGCAGGGTACAGCAGGGGCACCCCTCATCAAAACATATACATACATGTCAGAATCACCAGAACTGGAGTCTTCTCCATGGCCCTCCGACTTCCAGCGCTTGAATCGATCTATCAGCTCCATTAGGAATGAGGTTTTCTTGGTGTAGCGTGTGATGAACTTGTGCTTTAGCAACTCTTTAGCTGTCGGCCTCTGGAGCAAATAAGGAAAGCGTGTTACATCTACCACCCCTGTACACGAAACATGCAATTGCACCAACTTAAATTCCTGTCAGGCCTTGCCCGTCCACTCTGCAAGCTCAGCTCCAGGAAGAGGAGGAATTCCTCTCCTCTCCAGGCCCTTGCACCCAAAGGCCTTCCTGCTGAGTCAATTGACCTCTGCAATACTCTACCCAAATTCACAAGTGGTCAGCAATACTCACAAATCTAGGATCCTTATTGAGGCAGGCTTCCACAAACTCCTTGAAGGGCTTGCTGTGGTGACCCTCAAGTGTCGGAGGGTTATTTTTGGGGATGAGGAAGAGAACCCTCATAGGATGCAAGTCAGAATTGGGAGGCTCTCCCTTTGCTAGTTCAATGGCTGTAATTCCAAGGGACCAGATGTCTGCCTGAAAGAAGAGCAAGAACAGTGACAGCACAGAATAGCAAGGAGTAGGTCTGCAACATGGAAGCATGCAACTTTATGACAGCTGAAGGGCCGATCACAAAATCAGATCAGGTGTTTCATGTCTAAGAGACAAATTTCTCCAACAGACCCTGAACCATAACAGGAAAGCATCCTTCTTGCAATAAGCAGCAATCCCTTTATTAACTCTAACATGATCTCACATATAGAAGCACCAAATAGCAATCCTCCTCCTGCTCCCAGCTCACCTTGAAGTCATAGGCAGACTGTTTGATGACCTCTGGTGCCATCCAGAATGGAGTCCCAACAAAGGTGTTCCTTTTGATTTGCGTGTCTGTCAACTGTCCAGCCACCCCAAAGTCAGCCAATTTCACATCTCCTTGTTCCGAAAGTAGCACGTTGGCAGCTGTTCACATAAATAAGCATGAAACCCATTGGTTTCTGAATCATCTCCAGCCCACACAGAACTGAATACTGAGAATGGACCTCCCGTAGCACCCTCCTTTCCCCCAGTGAAAACCCCCAGCTCAGATTTCCAGCCTCAGACTCATTCTCATGCTCTGACCTCTGCTGGGTAATACAGAACAAGTTCATACACTTGCCTGGATCAGAAAGGGACTATTTCTAGAACAGCAGCAAGGAGCAGATATGAAGGGCCACACAATCAACTAAATGTGATTCCTGGCCACGCAAAGAAGAGAAGGCATCATGACCTAGGATACCTCAAATGGTCTCCTTTTTTTTTTCTTAGAGCAGCAGTCAGAACAGATGCTTCTAAAGCACTCACAAGTCCTGGTCTTGTACTGCTTTGCACTCACTCAGCTTTAGACCGTGGCATTTCTCAGATTTGGGGACAGAGTTTTTTGTAGGATCTTTCATTCTGAGAGACACCCTACCTACAAAGTTCCAGCATTTTCCCACTCTGCTGGCAGCTCACAGTCCTGCACAGCCTGCAGCACTAGAAACATCTAGTCTCATGTACACAACGGAATCTTTTCTACATATCTCCCTGCATGAGATTTCTTTGCTCTGCTTGTTCACATCCCCTCCTGCAGAGGGTCAGGCCAGTTAGCATCCAACACTGGCCACATCTCCACAGCACTGTCCTCGTCCTGTCCTTTGATCCTCTGTGCTTGGTGTGAGACTACTCTTTGGGAGGCAGATGCCATGTCTTTACACTACATATGGCCAATGACTATAAAAATCAGTAACAGGATGAGCTGACACAAGCAGCCCTGATTTTCTAGGGCTGTGAGCCCTGCATGAGGACAACTCACTTTCACAGTGAGTTATAACCATCATAACCAGCATACACATACCCTGGGGTCCAGCAGTAAAGCAAATGTCCAGATGTAACTGAAAGTCAGCAAATATTTGAGCATGACTTTCATTGACTCCTTTGCTTTACTCTCCTGCCTGTCCAAACTCCAAATGTCAGAGAACTACAGATCGCTACTGTAACTCTAAACTCTACAGACAGGAAAAACGTGAGTTGCAATAAAAAGAGAAGCACCAGATTCAGAAAAAAAGCAACTCAACAGGAAAAGCAGCACTAAGAAATGGTCTTTGAAACCTCTCAGATTATTGCTGTATAATACTTCTGAATCTTCTGTTAGTAACATCGCTTACAGGAAAGGGAGCTGAACTCAAAGCTCTTACCTTTGATGTCCCTGTGGATCTTCCTCTCAGAGTGTAGATAATCCAAGCCCTTTAAGATTTCTCTCAGGATAGTAGCTATGTAAGTCTCCTCCAGGGGTCCCGGCTTCAGCTGATAAAGGGTAGAAAGAAGACTTAAAGGAGGGTGACCAATGCCTTGGATTTTCCAGCCTCTCAGTTTGTTACTTGGGAACCTTGGCCAAGCAGCTCATATTCAGCAGGAAGCACTTACTGCACGCCTGGTGCACGTGTTCTGCAAGAGGAATGCTGGACTTTGCACCGGGCGACATTAAGTGGGAAATCTTGGGGAAATTTCCCGTCAGTCTATTAAAGGCTTCCCAGGCAAAGAGCAGGATGCTCATCTCTCACTTTGGCCTGGAAATATATTGGTAAACAGACCATCTTAACAGTTTCTCTTGTCCAAGTCTATCTGCAGGCAGGCAAGATGTAAATTTCAGCTACTGCAACAGCCCAGAGACAACTATTACCCTCTGGCTGTGGAGGATTCTATCAAAGCTCTTCTCTTTCCACCAGTTCTCCTCTAAACAAGTCCTACCTTCTCAGTGCACTAATTGAGGTTCTGATGATTTCTGTTGATGATAGCCCCCCTCCCACAACACCCTTCCTCCAAGGCAGTGGAGGCTCAGCAGTTTTCACCTTAACTGGGAAAACAGGCTTTATTGTCCTAAGGAAAAAAGCAAAATCCTGTGACAGAACACAGCAGAGAAGAACTCTGCCCATGTGTTTATTCTGCATTTGTATTCCCTTAAAATCTGGAGTAACTTGTTAGACATGATTCGTATTATCAAACACCTGGGAATCCTGACACAGACCAAGCCCCTGCTGAGCCTGATGCCACGCAAGCACTGCATAAAACCCATAAACTCTTTGCAGGCACAGAATAACTTTGATTAGGTGAAGTATGAAGTATGCACTGCTCAAAACCAACTGGCTGCTGTCACATTTCAGTCCACTAGCTCAGAGCATGCTGAAGACTGGTGCTTTAACAGCTGAGCTCCATGCAAACATTTCCTCTGTCCCAGGATATGCAGAACCAGTGTCTGTCCTGCAGTGCTCACCCTTCAGGCACAGGGCTGTCAAAAAGATGGTATATGGCAAGTGAGTGTCTGGCTTACGGGCACTTCACAAACCAAAGCTCCAGCCAACATTTGTCATGCTCCAGAGCTTACCACATACTTACTAAATCCAGGGCTGAACCTCCCCCTAGGTACTCCATGATGATCCACAGCTTAGTGCCCTGCAAGCAAGAGCACAAATCAAGAGCAAAGACAATAAAAACAGGTAGAGAAGTGAAACACCCCGGAGGCAGCAAGACACACAAGTAGTCCTGTATGCAATCCCAGAGATGACTCACACTGCAGCTCTCAGAGGCTTAAGGAGGGAGACCCCAGCTCCCTCTTTCCTGCTGACACAGCATTATAGCAGTGGACCTGCTTCCAGTACGTTTCTTTCTCTTGGTCTGAAGTTTTATCTCGGCAAGCTTAGTGCTCCTACAGACACTAGGCTACACAGCCCACAGAGGTAAGCATATTTTAAGGTTGGAGCCATTTAACATCACTCAACAAATCTAGCACATCTTCTTCTTGACAATGACAGGGGAGCTTTGCAGCCTTTGATCTCAATAACAGGACTGCCAGCTTGAAGAGTATGATCAGCAAGACACTTACTCCTCAGAGTAAGAGAAGAGATTTCCATGAAACCATAGCTTGCTTGGTAGTTTAAGTAGAAAGCTGAGAAAATGCATTATGGCCTTTCAAAAATACGTAAAGAATAATCAGGATCCAAAGAGCTCAAGAACTGCTTGCTACAGACCCAGTGTCACACACACCTCCAGCAGCTGGCATGCAGAGGTCATTGCTACTAGTAGCTTCCATTTGGGATTCCTAAACTCATTCTCAACAGAAGTGGTATCAACACTTCTGCAAAGGCCCAGGGCCTGTTCTTTTCATCATTTCTGGTGAAAAGATGATCACATGATCACAAAGTACAGTTTCAAACTCCTCTTCTTCCCTGAGGCATAAACCAGTCAGTGGTACTACCTTAAAACTTTGGAATTTGGAATTTTGGAAAAGTATTCCACAATCTTCCTTTCAATAGTGATCAAACTGGGAAGAGGTCAGCCTCTTCAAAGAATAATCTTCTCTACAGTGAAGTGGCCCTGCTCTTGGGATCACACTGTACTGGGCACCTCACTTCCACAAGCTTTGCAAGTGTCTTAAAGCCCAGCCTCTTATTAACACTCCTATTTACATTCCTATTAAAACAACCTAATATTGAACAGAGCCACTGCTGTTCCTGCTGCCACACTGACCCTCACAGATCAGGCACCTCCCAGCGCTGTATGCCACCACCAGCTGCAGCACCTGTAGAGAAGCCCAACCCATTCCCAAGCTGCTGGCAAGAGAATTGCCGTGGTTTTGTCCTACCTTCAAGTAGGAGCCATAGTATCGGGTGATATAGGGACTATCACACTGGCTGAGCACTGTAATCTCCTGCTGAATGTCCTCAATTTCATCCTCGGCCTCCTCCAGATCAATGATCTTGATAGCAACCACCTCCTTGGTGCGGTTGTCGATCCCTTTATACACTTCACCAAATGATCCTTTGCCAATCCGCTCCAGCTTGGTGAACAGCTCCTCAGGATCCACCCTGGAGTGCTAAACCAGAAAACAAAGATGAGAAAGTCCATGAAGTCCCATGGCAGCCTGCAGGGCCCCACACATACTCACCCACAGAGCTCATCTCCTTATCTATGCATCTACTGTGTTTTTAATTCACCTGAAGTTCACATATCCTAAAAGGTCTCCACACGTTGAGAAACTGAACACAGAATATATCCAAGATGAGAAGAACTGAAGAAGCCTCTTACATGGACTTTCCACCCCTGCGGACCACGGTGGGGGAGGAAGGCGAGACAGGTCCAGAGGGACAATGTTGGCAAGTATCCCTATGGAAAGTGTCAGCTCCTTGGGGACAGGATTGCTCAGCTGCAGGCACCAAACTGGCACCAAAGCAGCTCCACGAGCAAGCACTTGCTCACCCTTGAATAGAAAAGCAGTCGAGGTATCCCAGAACCACACTTCTTTTGAAGATCCAGGTAAGAAAATGGGCACAAGCAAGAGGCCATAGAAAGTTCAGAAGAATGTTTCCCTAGTCTGCCTTCCTGCATTCAAAGCCTCAAACGATTTTTCGTCTCCCCTACTTTTTTGGAGGGTGAAATACTCCAGTAATATAAATACCAGTTCACATCAGCTGCCTGCTTTGCTGCAGCCTGATTTCCAAGCAGAACCCAGCCCAGCTCTCTTGCTATGTTTGCAGAGGGAGATTCACATCTTTCGGAAGGTCAGCACAAGGAGGGCAGACACCTGCCCATCCCAGAGGAGACAGCAAGCTGGATGGACACTCCATCTGCAGGCTTGCTTTTCTGAAACAGCCTCTCTCTAGCTGGCACACCCAGATACAAAAGCAAATAGCATTTCCCTCATTAGATAAGCACAACAACTGGGAAGTTACCAACACGATCATCATCAGGAAATACTGACTTTAAGAGCAGGTTCAAAGTTAGCTCTCTATTAAGATGAGTATGGACGAGAAAGGGAAGAAATCAGAATCATTTTCTGTTGCTATTTCATTCTGCCCAGCTGCAGACCATGAAGTCCAGCCCTGCTTCATGCTGCTAAAAGGCTCTTTGTGATTAGTTTTTCTGCTTCTTTTTAAAAACTAAATCCAGTTTAATGGAAAATATGACCTGACCTACGGGAAGCTGCCAAGCCCTTACAGTGAGCTTTCCACACCCAGAACATCTCAGTCTCACCTCCAACATGTCACCCAGAAGGACCGTTCCCTTGCAAGGACCTTGAGCTGGCAGGTATTTTATCTGAGAACGGTTTTCCATCCAGCACCAGACCCTAGCAGTGGGCTATCACTGAGCAGCCCTAGGTGCTGCTTAATGATTAAGCCATCCAGTCATTACAGGTTGCCCAGTGCACTGTCACATGGAGTAAGCCAGGCCCAGAGCGAGCTGTACAGTCAGCTCACTTCTCAGGATTTCAACGTGCATTCCAGTGCAAGACCCAGAAACAAACCCAAATATCCTTGTGCATCCATGGCAACACCCAAACAAGCTCTACTTTGAACAAATACACGGGAAACAGACTGGAGGGGATATGCAGAGATGAAAAGAACTGGAAATACGTAACAGGAACTGGGGAGAAGGGGGCGAGGGAAAGGAAGGGGATTTGAGCTTGAAAAATACCAGGAGACAACATGAGAATGATGACTGCAGCACAGGCTCACAAGAGGCCAGAAGCAGTTTCCACCTCTTAAGCAACTTACAGGAAAGGGCAGCAAGATGGCACAGACATTACCTTGCACAGTCACTTACTGCACCATAAAAACACCACTCACCCCATCAGCCCCTCCACACATCAGGGAGAAAAGAGAGAAAGAGCATCATCTCCTAGAAGCACCTGGCTCAGCTGATAAAATCAATATCCATATAGATATCCAGCAACAATATCCATATGAGCCCTGCAAGGACGCAACCCTGGAATAAAACCTTCCTCCACATAAGTAATTTTTCCATGAGAAAAGAAATGGCAAGGTGTAAGTTACTGCTCCCCTGCACAGCCTGGCATGATACATCAAAGAATCAGGACTTCAAGAACAGGACATCAAATGTAAGAGCATCAACTACTGCAGGCAGCATTTGGGACAACCACCATTTAACCTATCAGGGCCTGTGCAGCTGTCTGTAATCCCAGACAGCTTCATAAACAAGCTCGTATGTCAGTCTACCCTGTTTTCTGTGGAACAAAGCAGTTCAGGAAGGGGTGGTGAAGGAGACAAACCTTCCTGACAAGCACATGGAAACGTTGCCCGAGGGACTCAGGAAAACGATCCAAGTCTGGTGGGCAGAAGAGACAGGGCCACCATGTTAGGCCGAAACAGGAAACTTTGTTTGAAGGAACTGAATTTACCTTCCCAGTACCTGTCACTTCAAAGTTGATCTTGAAATGCTTCAGGGCTCTCAGGTGACAGAGCAAAAGCATGACTCTGTCATGGGCCTGAGGATGTGCATCCCTTGATGGAGCTGCCAAAATCACCCAAGTCATCCCCAGCAACTGCCAGAACCTAGTGAGCAAGTAGCAGTGAGTCATTCAGCCATGGTTACAGTCTCCTGGATGCCTGCTACAGCACCCAAAGCCTGCTAACAAATTTCTTCCCTTTCTGTAAACAGGGAGGAAGAAAGAGTCCCGCTCCTGATTCAAGCAGGTCAACGTCTGCACGGTGGAACACCTCGTGCTCTACCATTGTGGACACCGCAGAAGACATTGCCAGGTGGCATTTTGTGGAAGCAATCCTGAATTCCCATGACAAACTAAGATAGATAAAATCATCCTAGTCTGCAGGATGACTGCTCAAAAGCTCTTGTCCATTAAAAAAGTTCCTTTTTGAGCTGATACACGGTAACTCACTGCTGCTGAGCAAATGTTCGGCTCGATGGGCACAGGAGCCTCAGCTCTCCTGACACAGACCAAAGCCAGTTGTGCCAGGAACAGAGAGCTATGCAAGTGCACCATGGTCAGAAAAGGAGCGTGCTGCTGCACTCGAGGGGCTCAAGGAACTGTGCTGTGTAGCCTGACTCTCCTCTACCCCAATAAATTTGCACCCGCAGAGTTCTGCAATGAGGAGTGCAACGAGCATGATCTGTCCCTTTTCTAAATACAGACTGATCTCAGTGCCAGTCGTCAGAGAATCACCCTGGCTGCCAATCCATATTCTGGAACTGCACAGCTACAAACACACCTGAAAAACTTCATTAATAGAAAGTAACAAAACCCAGATGAAATGCTTCACACATGCAGAAAGGAGCATAGATGGTCACAGAAGCTTTTTAGCACCTGTCAACTTTGCAACTGCTCACCAGCTTGGGATCTTTCAATTTTCTTCCATTTTCACAGAACTGCAAAGCAGAGCTCCAGGCCAAAGTCTGAACAGCAAACTGAGCAGCTGCTGCTCCCTGTCCTAATACAATGCATAAAGTCTTTAAGGGATGGTCACCTCATTGTATCTTTTTTGCTTGACTGAACAGCAGTTCTGGAGCAAAAAGCCTCATGCTGTTTCTCCCCTCTCTAAGAGCAGTCAGACACCAGAGATGGCTCAGTCAGGCATGAACAGGCTTTGGTGGGGGAGCACACAAGGCACTGTCTTGGCTGTACATACAAGAAGGGGAGGCAGTAAGTATGAGATAGATGAGGGCATCCTACTAGTAACACGCTCCACTTCTGCTCTCCAGGATCCAATCTCACAGCACAGGAAAGAAGGATGCTCTGTCATGACAGGCATGGGGGTATTTGCCATCAAGACTGATGATGTCATTTTTTAAAACAGAGCGACTCACTGCAGACACGGGGAATTCAGAGACAAGTTATGAGACAAGCCTGGCAGTAACACCAGCTGCTTCATGGAAAAAGAATGGGTTTGGCAGCTCTGCCACCTCCAGCTGCAGAGACATGATAGCCACATGATAGAGAAGAGAAAAGAGAAGGGTAAATATCTACCCTCATTTCAAAGCTACTACCCGGAAAGGTAAGATGCATATTGGGAACAGAAGCAAATACCCATTTGAAACAGCTCAAGGTCTTCTCTCTGGGCTGTGTCTGCTTGGCTCTCACTTTCAAACGAGTCATATTCAGCACCATGAGCAATGGTCATTCCTGCATCAGCTGCTTAAACCACTGAGAGGTGCTTAAAACCTTTTGGAAGCGAGAGTTCCTTGGTCTGGCACAGGTCAGGATCAGAATCACTGTTTTATATGGGAGCAGTCTGTAAGAGAAAAAGATCACGAAGGCTACCATACTTTTAAGAGCTGAAGCTGACTGGGAGTTTGGCAGCCTCCAAAGGTTTATATGCAACTACAGCAGCACTTAGTGTTACTTCTGACTAGAGCACATTCCAACCAGACAAACAAACAAACATAATTTTGCTCTGCCAAACACAGTGGAAGGAGGAAGTTGGTTTTATTAAACCTCAGCTACTGACCTTCTTTCCTTAATTGCCTCCTCTCCTCCCCAACTTCCCATCCATCATTTACCCACATTGCATGCTACACACTAACCTCTGGGCTACCAATAGAGATATCTGCAGCAGGCACTATGTTCTCTTTGGGGAAATCAGCTTTGTGTCCAGAAACATTTGAATAAGTCCTGTTTATATGAAATTTGTGCACAACTCTTTTCAACTGCTAAACCAGAGAGGGTTTTGAACTTCTGGAGAGGGAAGTTTGTGTTCAACACTTTAAAACATAGGAATTTGTCTCAAACTCCTAACTTGCTTCACAGATAGTATTCTTGTGCTTCAGGGGAATGAAGTGTTACTTAGGCAGAGAACTTGAAAGGCTTCTTCAAGGTCACATAAGGAACAACAAATCTAGAAACAGAGCTCAGATCAGAGCTTTAAACACAGTAACAGAAATACATTATCTAGCAGGCAGAGCTCCCGACAAAGCCGGAGGCCCACTGTGCTGTACGTACACAGCAAAGGGCAGCCAAGAGACCAGCCCACTAACCGAGGCAGGGAGGTAAAGCAACCTGGGGATTTGCCTAAGGTAACCTTGCACATCAGCAACAAAACTGGGAATCAAAGACAAATCAAGCCTCTGACATCCCAATCCAAGCCTTAGCCTCTCGATTTTCACAGTACCTCCCACCGCTCCGTGAACTTCAGGCCAATTCCTACTACCCTTCCAGCAAGCCTCAGTTACAGGGATTACAAGGTCCCCTCAAGAATTCCCTGAAGAGACCTGAGGAATGGACAACACAAACTGCTTTCCTATTCCAGGAACAGACAGAGTCATGGGATGACAGAATCTGAGAATACCTTACATTTGCATAATAAATTCAGATTTGAGACCACTGAAACTCTGTTAAGCTTTATTAGTGAATGTTGTATACAAAAAAGCTTCAGAGCAAGCTTCTCTTGTAGCTACAGAACTCAATTCTCTGCTCTAAACACAACAGTATCCTTTCCTACTCCTTTAATTTCTCCCTTTGTACTGACTCACTAAGACATTCTGTTTCCATTTAATTCCATACACACTTTGGGGACACAGTTAATATGAAAGACAGCATGCAAACTGAGATGCACTGCAAATCAATTTTAAATCAGAAAATGCTTGGAGAAAGCATCATCTTAAACCACTATGGCTTTTAGTATTATAATTCTACAACTAGAAGCAGAACAGAAAAAAGCCAAAAATTCTCACAAAACATGCTTTGACAAGACCTACATTCAGTACTGACACCTGCCAATAATCAAACACACTCCACAAAAATTGAGAAGAAGATTCAAGCCAATACTATTAATGTGGTCTAGCTTTTAGTCCTGAGTCATGACATCATCTCTCCACATTCCTCCTATGAAAATGTCATCACAACAGGATTTTCACAACCACATCCATGGATGCTGATACTTCTCTGACAACGGTTCAGTATCAAATATCACTATCTCTTATGCATTAAGGTTACAAGCACTGTTCTTCTCAGGCTACTGTCATGAACACTTCAGTAAAGTATGTCTGGCACAGCCTGCACACACAGCTTTTCTCTTTCCATTTCTAGACTTCCTCTCCCCAAAATATTCAGAGAGCCAATGATTCCTGTCTCCCCAGGAAGAGCAGAGTTAAATGCAGAGAAAGGCACCACACTGGGCAAAGAATTTCCTTTTTAAATATGGCTGGCAACTTACCACTGTCAGTCCAACACTACCACAGTGTAAGACACAAACCAATCTGCTAACAGGAGTAAGTGGAGATGTGTCCAAGGGAGATAAAGAATGGAAAAAAGTTACTTTTCTGGGGGTGTTACGTTTGCTCTCGATACAAGAGTTTAAAACAAATTTTTAATCTCCACTTACCTGGCTGGCAAATTCTCTCAAGTGAGCCATGCCTACAGGATGGTCAGACATCTGCTTTTGCAAAATCAGGGAGAGTTGGGATGTCGTAGCACTGTGGGAAAGTGATGCTTTCTCATCCGCTCATTAGCTGAGACAAGACAAGAACACAAAAGCTCTAACTAGAGGTTCTTAGAGCCTGTCTTGTTTCCAAGAGCTACCCTTCATCCTTTTTCTCTTCAATTTGCAGTCCTCCTTGGACCTGTCAGCCCATTCAAGTTATGCCAACCCCTCCCTGCAAACCCCATTTCTCAATTCTTTCCAGACACGCCTTCCAGGTGCATCAAGGCACCGCACTTTAATGACATACGCTGAGAAAACCTCAGGCACCATTTTCCTCACCATGACCTCAGCGTGCACACCAGGTTTGCAGTTGTCCCTACAGCCCCATGTTCTCATCACCACTCCCAGCATCTTCCCCAGCATAGCCCACAGTCTTATCCTCAGACAGCCCTTTCCTTCTACTGCTCCCCAGTAATCCTCTCACTGGGGGTTTCCCCCTGCTCCCATTTTCCCCAGTACACACACTTGCAAAGCTCAGCTCCCCAGTGTGCACCTTCCCCCCTAGGGATCCCCAACCCCACACCATACCTGGGAATGCCCCACCAGTGCTCCCCAGTTCTGCCCTCAGAACCTGGGCTCCTCAGGGCTCCCCTCCACCCCAGCAACAGCACAGGCAGGGCAGTCCCCGCAGGGCGCCCTCGGACCAGCCCGGCTCCCTCCAGGGTCCCCTACACGAGCGCTCCCAGGCCCGGCACCCTCAGTCCCCCACAGCTCCCCTCACAGTCCCCCCGTCACGGCGGCCCTCACGCCTCCCCTGCCCCGCTCAGGGACTCCTCACCCCACCGCCCCCCCTTCCGCTGCCCTCAGGGACGCCCCCCCCCCGTCACCGTGGCCTCCTCGGAGCGCCCCACACCAGCCCCCTCCACAGGCCTCCCAGGCCCCCTCAGGGCCTCTCCGTGAAGGGGCCCCCGCCCCACACGGCCCCCGGTGGCCCACCCTGGCTGCCGCCGCACCCACCCGGGCAGCCCGCCGCAGCTACGGCCAACGGTCCGCGGGCGAAGGGCGGCGCAGTGCCATGCCGGGCCCTGGCACTCGGAGCCGCCGCCGCCCCAGGCTGCCCTGGGACACCGAGCTCGGCGGCGGCGGCAGGGACGGGAGAGCCGTGAGCGCGCTGGGAAGGGCCGGGCTGGGCCGCGCCGGGCGCAACAACACGGCGCGGCGGGGGCCGCGGGGCGGCGGTGCCTGCGCTGCGTAGCGCAGCCTGCCGGGAGGCGTAGTTTTCGCGCGGCGCAGAGCGCCCGCAGACGGGACACCGGGACTACAAATCCCGGCATGCCGCTGGAGGGGGCGCGACGGGAGTGGCGGGTGAGGTGTTGGCGCGAAGGCTGCTGGGATGGTGAGTCCTCCCACAGGGGCGGCTCTGATAGCGCTGCGGGGCGCAGACTACCCGCACCAGGGATGTCTGCGGTGGGGGCGGGCTTCCTTTGTCTTCCCGGCCCTGCTTCCCGCCTCACGGTACCTCCCCTCAGGCGGGCGGCTCCTTCTCGAGGCGCGGCTGGGAGCCTGCCGGGCAGCCCCGTGTCCGGTGCCGTTCCTGCCGACCGTCCGTGGGGGCCAGGGGCTGGGGCGCTGCCGAGTCCCCGACCCCGCAGTGGGGAGCCAGGTTCTCCGCGGACACATCACCCTGTAGGGGGGTCGGGGTGAGTCCCTGGGACTTGGAATCAAGCAAGAGGGCAAAAGTCTCACAAAAAAAAAAAAGTAAAAAGTTTCTCTTCACTAATGAGTCAGGTTTGAACACCAAAAAGCTGTCTTGCTGCTCTCATCCATAGACCCAGGGTGGTAACAGTGTCAGGATAATACTGACATAGAGCCACACAATAGTGAAGAAATAACTTTTTAAAACTACTATTTTCAAAGGGATAAGCTAGCTTAGGTTTTTTTTTTCCTTCTCCCTTCCCTAGATCTTTCTGTTAAAGCAGAGAGATAAACACACAGAACAAAGAAAAATTAGGTTAAAAGCCAGTGACAAAAAAAATGCAGTATTTAAACAAGTCTGCTCAGCAGCCTTTCCCCCCGCTCCCCCAGACTCCTGTCAGGTCTGATAGCCCCTTACAGACCAGCTGTGCTGCACTCCGCATTCCCAGTCAAGCTACCAGAGCATGAAGCCGGTTCTGTTCCTGTCTGCAGAACTGGAGCCTTTGTCAGAGATAAGTAGGTCAAAATTGCTTAACATTCTCTCTATAAAAAAGTAGTTATTTCAGAAAGCTGTTGTATTCTGCTGTCAGTGTGGCATGCATCCTGCTGGTGTTCTCCTCTCGAAGCTCTGAGGGCTGGAGCCCCTCTGCTGGGAGGGGGGGGCTGAGAGAGTTGGGGGGGTTCAGCCTGGAGAAGATAAGACTCCGAGGAGACCTTAGAGCCCCTTCCAGTCCCTCAAGAGGCTCCAGGAGAGATGGGGGGGACTCTGGATCAGGGAGGGGAGCCACAGGAGGAGGGGGAAGGGTTTGACCCTGAAAGAGGGGAGATGGAGCTGAGCTGTGGGGCAGAAGTTCTTTGGGGTGAGGGTGGTGAGAGCCTGGCCCAGGTTGCCCCGAGAAGCTGTGGCTGCCCCATCCCTGGAGGGGTTTAAGGGCATGTTGGAGGGGGCTTGGAGCAACGTGGTGTGGTGGGAGATGCTCAGGGGGGGCTGCGGGGGGCTCAGGAGGTGCACAGGGTCACTGTGATGGACAGAGGGGTTGTTGGTCGATGGGACAGGGACATTAGAGCATGGGCAGTGCCTGCACTCCCCTTTACAACACTCCTATTTCTGCTCAGGCCCTGGAAGGTGAAGACTTCCACCCAAGAATGGGGTCGATCTAGCAAAAAAAGGTAATAAAACAAGGAGGTTTTCTTCACCAACTTGCTGTAAGCACAAAGAAGGAATAAGAGCTCCTCTTTTCCAATTAATTATAGCAATGTAGAAAAATTCTGCAGATTAGCCAACACCTCTGAGGTTTCAGGCATCGGGGGGTGGTGTGGAACATCCACTTACTGCAAAGCAAGCAGTAAAGTCATGAATTTTGGTGTCCTGATTCAAAATTGAGTGAGGCACTATGGGCTATTCCAACGCTGTCTAGATGTTCCTGTCCTAAATCTGAGACATCCTCTGGACCTGAGTTGTATCCGAACACTATCCTGGGGAAAAAGCTGCAATTCCAGAGAATCACATTTTTCTCACCAAGGTTCCATGGGAGAAGGGCCAGGTGGCTGCCATCCTCCTGAACCACGGGAGATTCCTCTCCCTCTGAGTCACAAAGTGGCGACAGCTGGCCAAGGTGGGCTGTGTTAGCAGAATTAACCCCTCTGGCAGGGGGGTTGGAGCAAAAGAACAAGAATTCAGGAAAAGCAATAAAAAAAAAAGAAAAAAATTTTTGAAAAAATATTGTTTGTGGCTCCTTTCCGCAGTGCTTGCTGGTGCAAACAGCCCCTGCCTTCAGCAAGGTTAGGCTCTCAGATAAAGGGGTCCCGTTGCAGGGGAGGCATCACTTGGCTAACGAGTTAAAATGCATTTGTACATTTGTGTCTGGATTTCCTTCTGTTCCCCAGAAGCTCCACATACAGGCAGTGCTGACCAGTTTGTGTGCTGAGCAGAAATAAGTGTTGATGTGAGGCGAATCGCACAAATAAATAAACCTCTCTCTGGGCGGTTTCCTTGCTCCATCCTCCTTTTTGCTCTTTTTCTGCTGGATCATTCTAAAACGCTGTTCCCAGGAAACGCAGCCTCTTTTCTCCTGACGGTTTGGTGAGCTGTTCCTGAAAGCCCTGGTTCCCGATTCTGCCATGAGCACCTGTGTGACCTCTTGTTTCTCTGCTCCCCAGGCTGATGCCAAAATGGTCTGCGATGTCGTAAGTCGGATGGAGGACACAGAGCCCTTCTCTCCAGAGCTGCTGTCAGCCATGATGAGACTCTGGGCAGATTCTGGGATCCAAGAGTGCTTCAACCGGTCCCGGGAATATCAACTTAACGACTCGGCCCAATAGTGAGTATCCCCGTCCCGTCATCTTTGGTGTTAAGAAGCTGTGTTTGGGCTCGTTAAAGTTTTAACTAATGGTACTGGCCTCATAGCAGTGGATCTAAACAGGGTTCTGTTTAAAGGTCAGGGTGTCTTTTTAGTCTGGAGAAGAGAAGGCTGAGGGGGGATCTGATCAAGGCTTATAAATATTCAAAGGGAGGATGTCAGGAGGATGGGGCTGGTCTTTTTTCAGTGGTGCCCAGGGACAGGACAAGAGGAAATGGGCCCAAACTTGAATATAAGAAGTTCCACCTAAACATGAGGAGGAACTTCTTTGCTGTGAGGGTGTCAGAGCCCTGGCAGAGGCTGCCCAGGGAGGTGGCGGAGTCTCCTTCTCTGGAGACATTCCAAACCCACCTGGACACTGTGGGACCTGCTCTGGGTGGCCCTGCTTTGGCAGGGGCTTGGACTAGATGATCTGTAGAGGTTCCTTCCAACCCCATGTGATTCTGTGTGCTGTGTCTCACAGGCTGCTGCCATGCAGAAAGGATCAGGCAGGGCATTTGTGTTCCCTCTGGGGACAGTGTGGGGTCAGGTCCATCACCTCAGGGCCAGGTTCCCAAACTGCTCCCCCAAAGGTAGGTTTCTACAAACAGGGATCTAGTGAGCAGAGGCAACCCAACCCCTGGAGATGGCTGGTGGCTTCCTCAGTTGCCTGAGAGATGACAGAAGGGTGTGAGGACCTGCTCCTACAGCTTTTGGTTTGGCTTTTCTGACAGCTCTGTGCTGGATTGCAGCCAAGGGTGAAGGTCCACTTTGTTTTTACAGCAGTACATCAGTCATTCTGATAATAAATACAGTCGGTGGCATCTCGGCCATGAGGGACCACATCCAGTGGTTGGGTTTTGGTTTTTTTAATGGTGGTTGATTGAATCCACAGCTTTGATTCATCCCATCCCATAAGGGAGGGAACATTTACCCATCAGCAGTTCCTCTGGCTCTGAAGAAACGTCAAGTCCTTCCCCGGTTTTGCTTCAGACCCATTTAATTGGATAGTCCACCCAATCTTTTTCCCTCCACCCAGGCAAGGGGCCTAGAGCTTTCCATCCCATAGTTTCTATGCCATTGCAGTCAGGCAGAATGTCCCCCCAGAGAGCAGTGAGTGTCCCCTTTGGGCAGTAGTGACTCAAACATGGTTGATTATAAGGAACAAGCAAGCACAGAACGATCCTTTTCCCAGTTTATACACTTGGACCTCCCAGTAGCCAGGGAAGTAGAGACTTCTCCAGATGGTGGCAGGGGATGCTACATCCATGCTTTTGGCTTTCACAAGTCAACCAGTTCTCCAGTTGACTCACGCACTTGTGGAGATGTTGTTGGCTGTTTGGGTTGTCTGCCATCTCTGGTTGGAGTTTTCCTGGGTATCTATCAAAACACAGACCCAAGCACCCAACGTGGCTGGTGGTTTTGTTCCATGGGGTGGGCCGTGTGCTCATCCTCCATCCAAGCTGGCGGGGCAGGTTGGGGACCAGGGGACTGTTTCTGCTCTTGCGATGCCACAGCAGAAGGCGAGTGGTGACACATCACTTGGCAGGGAACAAAAACCAAATGGGAAGCCTGCAGATGTGTGTCACAGCATCCTACCCAACCATTCCTCACCACCAGCGGCTACAGCTCAGTGATGATCCTGACATTATGCTGCCTTTTCATCACTACTAGGAGGACATCCACATCTCATCTCTGTTTCTTTGCCTGTAATACCAAAATCAGCCTTCTCTTGCCAGCAATCTTTTCTTTTCTTTTCCTTTCTTTTCTTTTTTCTTTTCTTTTCTTTTCTTTTCTTTTCTTTTCTTTTCTTTTCTTTTCTTTTCTTTTCTTTTCTTTTCTTTTCCTGTTCTCTGCTCTCTTCCCTTTCCCTTCCCTTCCCTTCCCTTCCCTTCCCTTCCCTTCCCTTCCCTTCCTTTCCCTTTCCTTTTTCCTCTCTTCTCTTCTCTTCTCTTCTCTTCTCTTCTCTTCTCTTCTCTTCTCTTCTCTTCTCTTCTCTTCTCTTCTCTTCTCTTCTTCTCTTTTTCACAAAAGAAGTGATGGCAAAAACATACCTGGAGAGAGATACAAATTCTATGAAATGCAGTGTAATTGCATTACATCCTCGTGGAAAAAATTCTCCGGTTGTTTTAGAGACCATTATCTTGAGGAAAGCATTTTGATTTTCCTTCCGTGCAAGATAGCAGTTGAAAATAATAAGTGTATGTCCCAATGTGACCAGCCACCAGGCGATTCATCAGCCAGAGCTCTGAAACCATGAGAGGTTTCGAGGTGTCGGGCAAAGAGGCTCTATGCCCTGGTATTCACAGCGATATCATTCCAAAAAAAAAAAAGAAAGAATTTCGGTGTCTTTGACAAAACTCTCTTGCATCCGGAGGAGGATGCAAGATGCTCCTCTCGGGCTGTGGGTGGGATGGGCTGTGCTGCCTCCTCTCTCCTTGGCCGCGCTGTGAGTGGTGTTGGGGCTGGACGCTCGGTTCCTCTGGGCTAGGGTCAGATGGCCAAGCTGAAGATGACAGAGTCCTTGGCGTTTAGGGACCTGCTGCCATTTGGGAGCCTCTGGTGGCTCCGTCGCCAGGAGCAGAGATGCTGTCACAGGGGAGGGCACTGTGGCACCTCAAGGCTCTGGTGCCATCACACCAGATGGTGATGCAAGTGAGACCTCAGTTGGCACTTATTCACGCCCAGTGGACACCCACTGAAAAGAGGCATATTTTTCATTTAATCCTTCAATGCTTTGGGGTTGTTTTCTTCTGCATGAGCGAAAGATTTGAGGCACTTCTCTATTTTTTTTCCCTCCTCTGGGAAAGGCCTTATCTTTATTGACACTGATATTGGATTTAAGACACTAGCAACTACAAAATGTGTTTTGGTTAGGCTTGAGGAAAATAAATTCCAGACAAGAACTGAAGCTGAAGTTCCCCAAAGTTTGAAAGACAGTGATGGGCAGTGAACTGTGCTACCATCGCTTCTATTTCAGGCTTCTCTCTTGCTGTTAAGCCGTAGGGACTGGTGATTTGCTGGCAGGAGGGAGTTTCTCTGCAGGGGTCAGAGACTGCAAGCCATGGCATATGTTGCAAAGCCCCAAGGCAGCGAGCGACCAGGTCCTTATGTGGCCAACACTGGTGGGACCTTCAGGAGTGGTCCAGGCACTTCCCCTAGCCCCCAAAAGCCACCCCTGGATGGTTTTTCAGAACCCCCCCCTCTGCTGCCTGGCTATTTCTAAGGAACCACCACCACTTGGGCTTCTCCCAGTTGTTGTCCTACAGGAGACCTGGGGAGGGACTCTTTGTCAGGAAGTGCAGGGACATTACTAAGGGGTAATGGTTTTAAATTGGAAGAAAGAAGATTTAGATTAGTTATTAGGAAGAACTTCTTTGGTGTGAGGGTGGTGAGAGCCTGG
>BJBW01005173.1:224700-344763 GCA_004320125.1 Scolopax mira | reverse complement strand
TTTTTCAGGTACAATTTGCTATTCCAGTTACTCTGTACAGTAAGTTCATGTATTAAAAGCAATTTCAGAAAGGAACAGGAGGAAGAGCCATCAGCAGTATATACCATAAATGGTTGAACCTAATTCTGACAGGTGCTGAGTGGTGAACCAGGCTTTACACCAGGCTTTAGAAAACCATTGTCTGGGAGGCCAACAGGGGATCAGCATCTCTCAGAATCAGGCCCAGTACCGTTAATGGCACGGTAACATGTAATGGTGATGAGAGCTATACGCGTATATCAAGCACTGCTTACATTATTATTAAAAAAAGAAAATACATTATTAAAAAATAATACCTGGTTCACAATTAATACTACCAGTAGGCACTACTGGACTAATGGCAAAGGGTAATAGACCCAATCCAGAACCTGGCAGAATCATTAGGAATATAAGTTTCTCATGAAATAAAAACATTTTTATATAAATGACATTTCATTAATTCTTACACTGCCAACTGCAATTTTTTATTTTAGCAAAAGATGATGAGCTTTCCTGTTAGTCTTCCAAATTTAGAAACTCTGCAGCTGCTTCAGTTCTCACTAAAGATGGCCTAAACTTTATTACTCTCCTGGTTAACACAAAACTGGAACGATGCTTCCTTATAAACCAGACTTTTGCAATGAGAGTCTCTATGGCAAGGTAAGAATTAAATATATGCACTCACTTTGCATGCAATCATGCTCTTTCAGAAAGGTTATTTGTTCCCATTAAAACCCCAAGGTGTTGCAAGCTCTACTTGTAAGTACTGTTTTTAACTGCTTCACCACAGGGCACATGCTTTTAGTTAAAAATAAAACAAAATTAAAACAAAAAGAAAATAGCATATAATTGTATGAAATATATCTGGCTTGTTTAGCAACCACCTCAGCAAGTATTTCTGAAGTATAACAATGCCTTTCCCGAGGCCACAGATTATGGCCAACATTGTAAATCTTCCTGGTCAACAGAAAACCAGTAGCCATTAATTCTTTAGACTCATTTTCTAAATAAAGCCAACCCAATTTGGGGGGATTTAGTTAAATATTTTTCAAGATAGCTAATCTCATTAGAGAAAGAATATCAATTAATAAGATTTTAGCACAATTCTAATGTGTTACTTTTCTCTGCTGGTACTCATTTTTAAAAAAAGTTTTCTGTTGTACTAAAATAGCTTTTATTTTCTGTGTTTTGGATACGATAGAACAACGATACTTGCAGTTCACTTTCAAAGCTTTGCATAACTTGAAAACTTGACGATTGTTCTGTATTTGATAAATATAAGTATTTCCCCTTATGTTGCCAAATTATTTACAATACATTGCACTTCTGAATTTTATTTAATTTACTGTGCAATATATGGTTGTAATTCTGTGACTTCGTATTCAACATTATTAACTAATAATTTGTCTAAAAAGTCCCAAACACCAGTTTGCTTCTATATTTTAACTCTAATGTTGAACACGAAAAAGGCCAGAAAGAGAGGGGAGAGTTTTCTGTGGCTTTCAATGTGCTCTTGTTCCACACAATTAGTTTTACACAACAGTGGTTTATTTTTATGCATACGTAGTTATGTGGCTTGATAATAACAATCTTTCCGAGCCAGAACTGCAGAGAAAATCAGTTTATTGTCAATCTACTTTTAAAAGCATGTAACCTATGAAATTTTTTATAAGTTTCCATCACAATTCATATTTTAAAGTTACACACTCAGAGCATGTGAATGTATTCTCAGATATTACAATGTGATTTTTATATAAGGGTTGCGACATGAGTATTACTAGAACTTTTCTTCATTTGGGATCTTTAATAAAATATTATTCTAGTATTTTGGCTCTAGAAAATATGCACTACTGATACAGAATAAATTGATACCTTTGGAGATGTATTTCAAAATGTCATCGAGCTAGGAATCATTTTAAGGGAGAAAATCCTTATGGTTCTATGGTGAAAATTATATAGGTGATATTTTAGAGTCAGCTTAGCAAATAAGCAGAATGTTTTCATTATTTTAATTGAGAGAACTTTTCCTCTTCCATGGGTTATATTTGGAGAGATTTGGTTATACTCCAGAACAATAATGTTAAAAATCACCAAGTCAGCAGCCAAACGAAGCAAGACCTTTTAATAAGAATAGTTAGGTAACTACAACGTTATCTGATTGGTGGGGGACTGCATGCTTTTTCCTTCTTTATGTCCCAGCAACTGAGGTTAAAAACCACAGCCCTCCAAAAACGAAGCCAGACTAGCACATATTGCAGCCTTTATCACTTACAGGTCTTGCAGCAGCCATCATTAAACGTCTGCACAATTCCTCCATTCTAGGAAAATAAAAGGAAAATATATCAAAAAAGACTGTGCCCAATGCAAAAGTTGATTGTGTCTGAAGACATTCCATGTTCTAAAGATGCCTAACTAGTAAAAGATAGCATCACTGAAATCAAGAGAATACGGTATCAGCTGAAGGTTTGGTTCATAACTTCTTTACAATCTTTAACATTGAAAATGAGTCATCGCTGTTTGTCTGGTTTGATCTGGTCTCCTTTGAATAAGCCACTAAGTTTCTATGAGCATCTTGTAACCTCATCCACTACCATCTGTTTCCCCACCACTGAGATTTATTAGGACAGTTTAAAAGAATTATTGTATGCAGCTTTTCTGATGATAGAAAAGGATTTATGCTGATCATATGCCAAGCAGAAAATTAATATCTGGTAAGTAACTCTTTACAAGATTAAATATATATGTGTGTCTCTCTCTCTATATATACACACTTTTGAAAGAGAACATTAGCTGCAGAATTTCAGAATCGTTTTTGTGCTCAATTCTGTTTCTAAATCAATTATAGCCTGTTACAGTTTTTTCCTAAGGTTGCTTGTTAGCTAGAAACTAAAAATATATAAAAAAAAATCTCAAAGCAAATAAAATATCCTTTTGAAATTAAAAGAGAGCACAAGAGACAGAGAGAGAGAGACTCAGAATCTGTCAGAGCGGGTGCAAGATAGAAACAGCTGCCCACAGTTTTACCACTTAGCCCAGAACTGCATTTCAAGCTATTGGCCATAAATAGCACTCTTACAATAACAACAGAAAAAAGGCATTTTAAACATCCATATTTTTCATGATAGCATGCATTTTTTTATCTCATTACAGAAAAAATACTGAATAAATTGTTCAAGAACTTCCTAAAAGAGCACTTAAACTCAGTCTCTTAAATCCATATTCCTAAATTGTCCTGAGCTGCCCATCCTTGGCTATTGGGTCAAGTCTATGCTCAGCATCTTTGAAAAACAGGTCAGACTGAGTCAGGCAGTTAATGTTAAGATTTTAAAGAACAGAGCCCTAACTATTATTACTAAGGAAGGATCTTAATAGATGGTGACAAAGGGGTTCCAAGGAAGAAACTCAAGCATAAAGTACAACAGGCATTAATTTTAGATAGAATGCCTTCTTCAGGATTGGAAGAAATAAGGACTTCCTTAAACAAATGTGATGGATAAGTAGGACTTGTGCTAAATTTATAATCTGTAGTCAAGGCAGCAATGGTACTAACCCTGTCTACATGTATATTTATTTTATTATTATTATTTCTATCTTGTATTAAATATACGGTTTGCAATATACAAGTGCAAGAACTAGAATTATAAGAAATATTATAAAGCTAGAGAACTATTACATTAGAACTTTAAATTGTAAACAAATATGTAATGTACTTGAAGCATCCACATTCTTCAAACCAGTTTATATGGATATGCCAAATTTACATTTTTTGATATATGATGTAGGTAAATACACTTTCATGTATGACATATAATTTTTGTTATATTATACAAAGTTTAATTGAAGAAATAGTAAAATTTGTATATACTCTGTCATCTTTCTAATCTTTGCACAGCTTAAGGAATTTTTAATGTAGCCTGCTTTTATATGCAGCATTTCTGAATTGCTTGATCCAATTTATTTAGAGTATGTATACTACAAACTTGGCAACGTGTTATTCCAAACTCAAGTAAGACCTAGTGATTAGCACTTTGTATAGTGGTATGTCAAGCGTGACTCAAATTCCACAATAATTTAAGTGCAGCCATTGTCAAGACCCAAAACAAACTTTCATACTCCTCACGGATATTTTGCCAGTCAAAGAGCAAACAGGAACATAGAAAACAAGACTGTAAATTGCTTACTTCCATGGTTTTACTTACTTACCAGTTTTTTAGTTTAAAGGAAGTGCATGAGGTATGCATGCGTTAACAAGCATAAGCCAAACTCCAAATCAGTTATGGTCACTTACCTGACCCAAAGTACAAACCTTTGTGCACTCAGTGTCATTAAAAGGGGGGCAGACAACACTCGATCCCAGCACGATGGCCCCCGCAGCAGTCTTTGCACATTTGTAGTTGGTGCAGTTGGAGCTCCAGGTGCTTCCTTCCTGAATATGTAAAACAAAACCACTGTCAGGAAAGACAAAATATTTCAGCTTTATCTCCAAGCCCAAATGTCTGTAAAAGTGGGGCCCTCATGCTGTAAGTACCTACAGGAGTTCAAAGTTTGTTGCAAACAAAGGGAAAGACCATTCTCTAGCACCCAGTGCCTGCTCCTCCCTGCAGCCATGGCTCTGCTCTCCAGTGTGCTGCTCAGCCTGGGTGTCCTGGGAAGAACAAAAGGGCTCCACACCAGGAAAAATTTCCAGTAATTTCTTTTGCTCCATAAGCAATGGGAAGCATGAACTAAGTCATGGCCACATCTAAATTTCCTTTGCATGGGTGCTGGAATGCACTGTCAGGATCCTGAACCCCAGTGCTTCAGTTTGCACACATCCCTTCTGTAGAAACCAGGAGGGGAGAAGAGTGGCCCTGGGAGGAGGGGGACATAGGAGTCCTGATGTGGACTCAGAAATGGCCAACATACTGCAAATCACAGTATATAATTTAAGAGTTACAGTTTAATCCCTATCCTGCACTTAGAGTATATCCAGCCTTAAGTAAATTATGACATTTGCATATCTTTGTAGAAAATATTACAACCAATAAAATGAAATAAGGTATACACCTTGTGTGAAATGGCAAGTTTTTAAATAAACACACTTCTTTTTCCTATCATATACCTCAAATAGCCCCTAAGTGCATAAGCAGTAGGGATGTATGAAGCAAGACTCACAGCATGAGTTAACTGAGAATTGACTGTCAGACACCTGTTTATTGTATCATTAGAGTTATTTTCAGAGGCACTTACCTCATACACAATTAGTGTTCCATTCTCAGTATGAAAAGAGCAGGACACGTTTTGACAGGTACCGCAACAAGTATGGTGACTAGAGGAAGGCATATATATTTGATGCTGGAAAGAAAAGAAAGCCAAAAAAAAAGAAACAAACAAGTATTTTATAAACACACCATGTATGAAAATTAATTGATTTCTGAAACTAAAAATATCAAGAGAAACAACATACAAATGGGTGGATGGATATGTTTACATGTGCTACTAGAAATTGCCTCTCAGAATCATCCTGGAGACAGAAGATACACATCATCACTGTTAAGATCTCAATTTTTTGGTGAGCAAACAGGACTAGCAAAAGTCTTCAGTTTGACTTTTATCCAAATTGTGTAGTTGTGCTCATTAATTGCATCGTTCCTGTATTTCAAGAGTACTCACAGCTTCACATTGCTGGGAACAGTTCACCATTGTGAAATGCATCACATTGTATCCCGTGTTCTGATCTTTTTCTTGTAAACACTGTGCAGTGTAACAAAGGTCTCCATCCAAGTACTGAATCACTGACTGCCCAGGATTCAGTACTGTCACCTCTTGGAAGATACACACATCATCCTTCTCTATCACCAAAAGAAATAGATGTTACCAGAGGCGAAAAAAAAAATAATATCATCAAACAAATTAACAGAATCACCAAAGACAGAAGCAGGGCAAAGTCCCATACTCTGCAAAAGTTTTCTAATTTTAAACCTGATTGGTTGTGGGTTTAATTGCCAAACAAGGGGGGAGGTATAATTCAGCTTGAGAAAATGCTACAAAATGCTAAACTATCTAAAACTGATAGTTTTCCTACTGTGGAAGTAAAAAAAAATAAAAATACTGTTCTTCTTTTTAAAGAGTTCTAAACACACTTGGGCTAACTATACTATCTGAATTATTCTGCACATCACAAAGTGTAGCCTTTCTGTCAATTAAGCTAGTAAGTTTACATTTACCTGTGGGACAGTAATATGCTTAAGCTATACTGTAACCATATACTGTGCTGCAGTCAGGCTTGCAGTGCACCTCAAGCATCTCTGTGCAAAGTACAGCTGAAATTTAATCTACGTGGGGGAGGGGAGTGAGGGAAGGGAGCAGAGGTCTGATCTTAAGCCTGGGCACCTACCCTCACACTGGCTGGACAGGTCTGTTGCTCTGGTGTGAGATGTCAGCTCCTCTGTGCTCGACAGTGGGCTAGGAGCAGTCATGCTGCTCACATTCAGCAAAGGTTCTCAACTTGCTTCCTACCTGCCTCTCACCAGTGAGATCATTCCTGACTCTGAAAGCTTCTACGACACTCCTACACCCCCAGCCACAACAGACACAAACTGGAAGAGAAATCAGAACTAGAACTAGACTTAGCAGAGAAAGCATCATGTTCAGGTAAGAGAGCATAATTGCATAACTAGGAAGACACCCATAAAATCAAGATAAAAGAGTGTTTACGTTTGAGAAGGTTATTGTGGTCTTTGCATGCCCTTTTTACTATAAACTAAAACAAAACAGGTAGGAATATGCAAAAGTTACCACAAACGTAGTGGGTGCATCCACAAGCACTGGAGACGCTACTATCTATTTTTTTAACTTCTCCCTTAGTAGAAAAAGACAAGAGAGTTTGCAGAGTCATGCACAATTATACGTAGTGCTAAACAGACAGTTTTCTCTAAAAATGTGAAATGCTACTTTCATCACTTCCACCCCAGCTTTCATAAAAGAGCAAAATTGCAATGTACTCATCAAACAGTAGCATATTCGGAGTTATTCAATACATTTCTCCTTAAACAGGAGCAAAGCACTTTGTTTTCTCTAGGAATACATACAAAAAGCAGAGTGTCTAAACAACTTTTTTTTCTGAGTTAGTAATTTCAATAATAAATATATTAGCAGAAGTCTGCCTTCTATGAATTTTCTTCCAAAAGATGGGTGAAAATATTAAATTGGCATCTCCTGGTTTAGACCTTACATTATGCACTCTTCATGTAAGGGGAAGAGAAGGACAAGGCACAGGCATTTGATAGGGAAAATGTCCCCATCACCATGGGACAGTGGGAGTAATAGTGGGAATTGGAATATTCACTCCTAGTTATTTTCCAGATCACAGTCCCCATCGCAAGAAAGTGTGTGAGGAGCAAAGTATTTATGACTTTCTATATCAGCTAAATTCAATAGCATTAAATCATTTTAATTAAAAGCATAAATGATTAACAAAATAACACATTTCCTCAGATGATACATATGATCATAATGTTCATCCCTTGTTAATTATTTAGAGAAATAGGAATCATTTATGTGGAAAAAAACTTCACGACATATTATTTCGAGTCCACATTGAACAGAATAATAGTACAGTTACTTTTCTTCTTCCGACATCTCAAGACACACAAAGTGGAATTTCCATAGGGAACAGTTGACAGCACTCTGTAAACACTTGCTGGAGTTACATGTTTGAGCTGGGGACTGAGAGGCAAAGTCCCAGCCTGTCCCTGTTCAGCCTCATCACTCTTTACAACTAATTGAAACAAGGAATGGAAAAGGAGGAGTAAGAGAGTGGAATGCTATTCATAAAAATAAATGAAGGACGGTGCTTACCAATTTACATGTCATAGTAGTGTTTTCACAGCTACATTCTGAGGAGAGAACAAGAAAAGTATTAGTCACTTAGCTAATTATTAGCCTTTGTTTACAGCACTGACTAAGAAATAAAGCAGTAATTACCACAATGCCATTCCGGACAACACTGCCCAGGTATTTTTTCCTTCACAAGTGTCGTGTCATCTGTGCAATTCACATGGGGCTCAGAACAAAGACTTTCATCACAAACTAAATGGGGGAAAGACAGGTATGAGAATTTACTCAGATTTCCATTGAATTTTTCAGATTGTATTTTTCTTGATGAACTATTCTAAAAATGTGTTTTTAAATAATTATTTACTTTGTTTCTTAAGCATCTCAATTATATTTGGAACTGAAAAATAAACCAAGATTTTCCAAAAGTGCTTTTAGTCACCTTAGAAAAAATTTAAATTTTCAGAAAACATCACACAGCAATCATTTAATATTCTTCCTACTTCAGAGTGACTCAAGCTGATAACCATTACCAAAGACAACTAAAACCACAGCTTTTGCAAAAACTTTTTTTTTTTCCTCTCAGCTTTGTTGTAAAGCACATTTCTGTAAGATAATAAGGAGCAACTGCCCTCCTGGGATGACTCTTTCTTGTCTTATCAGAGGAAGCTTACTAGGACTCTGAAAAAAGACCACATACTAACTTTCTAGCTGCTAGAAGTTGGCAAAAACAGGGACAAAAGCCTTTGCAGAAATTTTGATCTGGATGCAGTACAAGGAGAAAAAAAAATAAAAAATGTGGAACCACCTGAAGTAAGAATCACGAAGCTCTAAGCTTACTGGAAGACAATTTAATGAAGTGAAATTACCCAAAGTCCGTAACAGGACAAGAATTAATACTCCATTGGTCTAAATTAAGCAGTTCCATCCAATGGACATTACTTTGGAACATATAGAGCAATTTCTGTATTTTTTAAGTCTGGCAAAGTAACTATGTTATGCTGCAAATATTTTTCTTCTGGATGCCCATTGATTGAACAGTAGTCAACCCAGCAGTATTTGAAAGCCTTGGCCTACTCATTCCCCTAACAGCTAAAAGTGCAAAGAAACTGCCTAAATGTTAACAAATAGTTCAACAGAGGAACACCAACGTGGAAGCTGTTATATTACAAGTGCTTTAATATATGAACAGTTGTATATTTCTACCCCAAGGATGTAATTTTTACTGTATTTGGCAATGTATTGAACTGGCAACAGTTATACTCACCACAGTAGTAATGAGGGCAACAGTAATGTATGGTATTTAGGTCTACAGTGAGAATTTCCCCTTCATTACACAAGGGAACAGGCTCAATACAGGATTCACAAACTAAATTTAAAAAAAAAAAAAGCAGATATTTATAAAATTGTAAATACTAAAAGGCTAGCACATGAATTCTATTTAATAAGCTATAGCAATTCGTATTCATTGTTACATAGATAATAAAGCTTTTATGGATTGACATTCAAATATAAAACTGTAACAAAGTTAAGTATGATGTTCAAAATTATGTTGGAAATAAAAGATCCAAAACTCCAAGAATAATTCATGTTCCAGTCAGCCTGGTCTGTGTGAAGTCCCACTGACCTCTCCAAGAATTCCGAACTTAAGTTACGACGTTTAAAACTATAGACTGTTCTTTTAAATACTAACTATTCCTTAGTTTTCCATAAAAATATTAGAGGCTCCTTACCACAGAGGTAAGAGAAACAACAGGAATCTTCCTGTTTTGCTTCAACAATAAATTGGTCTTCTCTGCAGTCCAGCTGGGAAGCATTGAAACAAACTGAAGGATCACATTCTGTAGGATATGAAATAAATAGTATTTTAAAAAGAGTCATAGAAACAATACTAAAAAGATAAAGAAAACACATTCTTCATCTCCTTAGTAGAAAAAAAAAATCACCCCAAATTGACTGTAAATCAAAAGTGACACAAACCAAAAATAAATATTGGCAAGTGTGAAAAAAACACATCATTGCCTGGTGCTATTTACAACATCCCATTCTGTTAACAATCAAAATATCTTGTAAAGCAAATTTTCTTACAACACATAATACAATTGGGGAAAATGTCTGAGTAACTATGGTTTTGTGTTTCCCTTACCACATTGGTACTGTGGACAGCAGGACAGGGGGTGGTAGCCTACCACTAATTTTTCATTGGGTTTGCATGTTGGAATAGCAGCATCACACACTGACATGTTACATTCTGTGGAATAAAAAACAATCAATTTTGACATATTTGAACAGATATAGGTGCAAGTGCTATAGCTCAAGATATTTATACCATCTGGGGTAGAGATCCACAAACTAAAAGCAGCCCAAGTCATCTTAAACTGCACTCTGTAGCATCATGTAGACCACCAAGCTCAACCCAGGGCTAGTATTGGCCTGTGTAGTATATGTGGCATTGTGGCATTGTACAAGCACAGTCCATCCCTTTTACAACAGGTATTTACTTGCACTGCTTCCTATACATGAAGTCACCTAGATGTCCCAGTGAAGATATTCCTTAAACAAATTGACGATACCGTGTAGCTCATTCCTTAATAAGCAAAAGCAACACATCAGCTGGACCATTTGTTCTCATTTTCCTTGAATGTATTATGAAGAAATAAGTATCTTTTGCTTAACATTTTAGGATCCATAAGCTTATTCCTCTTTCTAACAACCACAGCTAGACAGATTATCTGTGAGCAATCAGCTCACGGAATACTGCTTCGGGGAAGCAGCAATAGGTCAGAGGATAGTGCTTGTGATGTGGAACCACTACTAAGAAATGCAATCAGGCTCTGATGACTGCCCCCATTACAAATGTCCTTCTATCACTGAGCATTTATCAATTTCTTTTGTAATTCCCCCTACCCAAGAGCTTAAAAATTCAATTTTAACCAAAGTTTTGTTTCACTAGTAGCCTTCTAAGAAAAAAATATTTGAGGGAGTCAGTTCTTATAAAGTGGCCCAATCAACCACAAGTACATACAAATCACTTCTGGAAAATGTTATCTCAAATCCTGGTTAAAAAATGCCTTCTGCTAGTGAATGTCAAACACTTACCTTATACTTATGTTATTGAAAAAAAATGTGGTACATACCACAGACTTTCTTTGGACAGCAAGCTCTCTCTTCGATGATGTGGACAATAACTTCCCCTTCTCTTTGACAGACTGGTGGTGGATCTTCAATGCATTCAGGTTCTACAGCAACAATACTTCCATTTTCTAAACATTTGTACATACAGCAGCCTCTCATTGACCCATTCCAGATCTCCCCTGCAGAGCGGGGTTGTCCTTTGTTATCTGTACATGCTGAGAGAAAAAAATTATATCCCTTCAACAAGTAGAGAGAAGATTTTCTACAAGCAACTATGAATTGCATAAAATTATTGCAAAAAAAATAAGATCACTGTGTAGCATTATGATCAAGGAATCCAAGAAAAGATGGTGACCTCAAAAACCCCCAGTGAACAAATGCTTCACTACAGGTGAAAATAAATACTGAGTGCAAGGGAAAGAACCTGCCCACGCTATTCCTTCCTGATTACTCCAGGAGAAAAAGCCTGAGAGCTATGGAAGAATGAGCATCATTTTCCCCAACAGAAGTATATCAGCATGAGGTTTTGAATCCAGTTGAACTGAAAGCACAAACTGCTGTAGCTTGAGCTAAAGCTAGGCTTTGTTGAAAGGAGGTGTAGCGTGTTCAGAAGTACTGAGGACTGACAGAATTTAAACATCACTTCCACTGAGCTGCAGTTAATATTAGCCTATTGGCAAAACCACTCTGTCCTGCTGCACTTACTACATTTTTCTTCTGGTATACAGAGATCAGAGTCTGTTCTATGCAGAATAGTGCCATTTTTGCATACGCAGTCTTCCCTTAAATAGGAACAGGGAGAATCTTCATAGAACCATTTATTCAAGCATGTCTTGGCTTCACAGGGTTGTACACAAGGCTGGTATTCCTTGCCCTCAGGACAATTCAGTGCTGCAAGTAATAAAAATAGGACATTGAATACTGCTGTTATTCTTCCAGCATTTAATTGGATAAACAGGTAATAAGAACAAGTGAGCCTGTCACAGAAAGAATGTGTTTATATTCTAAGCAATATTTTAGGTAATCAACTCATTCAATCAAGATTAAAATTGATTCATGACACTTTGACTGAAACAATACATCTTAAGAACTTGTACTCCAGTTTACTAATGCTGTGATAGAATCAGATAGTACGTCCCATAATAATAGAAAGAAGTCTATTTTTAACTCATCACTAAACACTGCAGCAGTGTATAGCCACAATGAGGTATAGAACATAGATATCTGCTTACAGCAGTAATCAGGTGTCCTCCATTTAATGCAGATGTTGTGTTTGTTGCATAAAGCCACATATGCAGAAAGGGCATCACATTCATAATTCCAAAAATAAGTACTGTTTATCCACATCTTCTCACAAAACTCCTGTGGTAACACCTAGGAACATATTGTAATTGAGAATTAATAAGTAAAAGAGCTTTCTGTAATTTAAAAAAATCATTAATTACAAGAAATAATACATCAGCAAGGAAAAAAATCACAAGCAGTGCTTAAAGAAAATACTATTTTTTCAGAACACTCATTCTGCAAAACTTAAACTGCCAGAATTTTTATGCTCATTAGTAGACACAGAACACAGTCCTAATGAGACTGTCACACTACTTACAAGAACTTTTGCAGTATAGCTCTCTCAGCTAAAAGTCAACAATCTCAGGTAAGCATTGGTGCTGTATCTTCCATAAAGTCCTAATGCATACGAATAATTACTGAGTGCTCTGTTTCTTTGTCTGTAGCCTGGGTTTATGTTATGTTACTGGGTTTAAATGCAGGTAGTCCAACCTTTTGTTGTTTTTATTTGCATAAGCTTATGAAACAATGGGAAAAGTCCAATTTTGTTTTATTCTGCCTGTGTTTCAGCCCAGCTCTTCCTGTGGTTTCAGTAAATTTTCAAGCAGTCACTCACTTCTGCCATAAAGTTCATTGCACTGATGACTCTCTTATCTATCCTTGTCCAGCTGCTTCATGCCTGTGAAGCACACAATACACTCCATCTACTCTGGCTCTGCCACCAGCAGGTATATGAAACCAAAAAAATTTCATAATGGATGCACCAAGTGCTTGGCAATTTTGATGCTATAAACCAGGAAAAGATGCAATTGCATTGGATCTGAAGCTATGAGAGTTCTCCTGGAAACTATATGAAGTAGGAATTCTGACTATTCATAGTCATAGAATCATAGAATGGTTTGGGTTGGAAGAAACATTAAAGATCATCTAGTTCCAACGCCTTTGCTGTGGGCAGGGAAACCTTTCATTAGTGCTGTGCTGCACTACCTACCTCTAATGGTAGTCAGCATGCTACGGCAATATCCCCGTTAGAAAGTAGTGTCCAGAAACAAATGAGAATGATTTCTGTGAGAAATGCTACCAAATTGTCCATATAATAGTGACTACATCACAATTTGTTTAACTGGAAAATTCTTTAGTCCAATCAGTCTCAGACTGCGTGAGTTACTGTTGGATGCAGCAGAAGCATGAGACTTTCCATTTCAGTGACCCATGTAAAGCATTTATTAAAAAACAACTCTTCTGGAATGTATTTGTGTTGAGATGATGATCTGGTGTCTCTCCTTTGAGATTTGCATACTCAATGATTTAAGAAATAGCATAATAGCATAGGGATCCACATAGATGTGTGTTTACAATAAATAATAAGACAAAAGTATAAGACAGGTATTAAAGCCACCCATTCAGTTGTCAACTCATGAAAATAAGCAAAACATTAAAATGTGCATATATCTCTCACTCTTTTCTTAACTATACATCTTTTCTTTAATTTGCACCTGGAATTTCTCTGATACTCATACTCACTTTCTTGTGACAAGGGATGAAAATGCTTCTGTTTAACAGTTCCATACAATATGCACAGTTATCTTCAGTACAGTTTCTTACTTGCCTCCTGGTTGTTACATCAAATGATTTCTCAGTTTCCCAGCTCTTAATGAACACTTCAATTTCCTCCATATTTGTAATTATGGTTCTGTTTTGCATTTTCAGGTCATCAGTAGGATCTCCATTACACACTCCTGGAGACAGAGCATCACATTCAAAGCACATTGAATGCAGCCGCTTCTGCACTGAAAATTTTTGCCTTTTCTTTACTTGACTTAATATTCTTAAACACAGACAGAGATGAGTACTTTTTTTAAAGTTAATTAAATAAAATGTACTGATCATTACTTGCTTTAAAACTACTTTATTACCAAGCAGTGCTTTGAAGTGGAATTATTGATTTATTATTATGAATTAATAGAATTTCACAGGCTCACCTCAAATAGGATTGTCAGTGAAGTTAATGGGAGTCACAAGGAGAGCTGTAGGGGCAGCAGGTCACAGACACAAAAGGGAGGTATGAATTTTGAATGGGAAACTATTAAACAAGAAAAATATTGCCTCACCACAAAGTCCTTCTGTCTTCATTGATGTGTTAGAGTGTGACCCATACTGTATATCCATAATGCCTGTAAAGTGAGCCCACTTGATGCTAATACCAGCTGGGGTATTAATGACATACATTGCACCAGTATCCTGAATACTCAGTCCTTCCTTTGAAAATGGTAATGACTGAATTACAGAATCCACTGCTACCTAAAACAAACCAAATAGATTTTAGGAGTAAAAAAAGACTGTGAAGATGTATTTTATGTCTTTGCATTTTATAGCAAAAGATATTTTTTACAGCCTATGCCACATACAGTAACAGTCACAGTGCTTAAATCACAAAGCTTCCTCATCGGTGCCATTTCCTGTAACTGCATAAGAAGTAGGCATAAGAAAAAAAAATTATACAAAATTCTTTTCTAATTAAGGAAGTTACAATGCTTTTTTATCACATATTGTATGATAAAACAAACCACAAAAAACCTCATCCCAATTTATTCAAAATTATCTGTTGCGACATGTTATTGACCAGCAGGAAAGGCAGCTTAAGTATTTATCATGTCTTGGAACATTTCTTTCTGGTTCTAGGATTTCTGGAAATATAGTGTCAAGTATAAATGCCTTTTGCAGCTTCTTTAAAATCTCAAAAGAACTTTGAAGTGTCATTATGGATAAATGATATGTAAGCATGGTATCAGAAATGCATATTTTTTGCTTCAAGCATACCACGAATTACTGGGAACCTGAACTGCAAAAGTAATCCTAATCCTGCAGTACATTCATAAATCTGATCTATTGCGTTCTACAACAGAATAGCTCTCCAGCTATCTTTCAAGTGTACACATGCTATATACTGGTGATATGTACTTACTTTTCTTGCTAAACGATTGATAAGTAATTTATATGTGCGTGTTGTTACATTTAATTTCTTAAAACAGAGCCCTGAAGTGCTTGCAGGGGGAACCTTGAAAGAAAAGTGACAAACAAGTTTAGTTACTACTGTTTTTCTATAGCAGTACCAGCACTATAGGAAATTTTTCAAGATGTGTAATATTAATATATTTTATAATTAGTTAAAGAAAAAAGTACTCACTAGTTTTCTTATCGAATTTGCACTCTGTAAAACATTAAAAATACATTAGAAGTATAATGATAATCAGTAACATTCTTATTTGGCAAAAATAAGGTGACTTTTTTTGTGTTTGAAATTCTACAATCAGCTTCATAATTAGACTAATTTAATATATCCCTTATAAATAATAAAAAATACACATTTCTCAGTCGATGTACTGCACCTTTCTTGTTAAAGATTTAAATCAAGGGAGCTTATGTGAAAATAATACAGAACAGATAACACAATTACCTGAACAAGTTGAATTAAAAATACATAGAACTACGATGGTCATGCCAATAAAATCCCCTGCCCTCACTGTCATAAAACTATTTTATCAAAGCATCCTTCTGCACAAGATTGCAGCTCTATAAACCATACTTCAGGTAAAAAATTTAGCTTTTACCTAAACAGCTTTAACACTGACAGCAATTCATTACTACCATCACAAGAGTCACCATATACTGCAAAGCCCTTTCAAAAAACATTTCTTGGAGAACTACAGTTACAGACTTCTAAAGCTCATTTGCATATGGGAGCTGCAGTCACACCAAAAACAGTGAAGAGATCAATTTAAAAGAAAACCTCTAAAAAGGTGCAAGACTCAGGACTTAAAAATCAAACGTACAGTTGCCCAGGGAGAGCAGATAAGAGACTAAATAGGGATAGGAAGGAAAGAAGCTTGATGAAGGTCCACATCAGGAATTTGCTCATCCACAAACCAAAGATGGCAATACAGGCCACTCTTGCAAACAACAGTTGCATAAATTAGGACTATGGACGATGCAAATAAAATGTATGTACAGACTCTAAGGATGAGACTGACCTGACCTAAACTAAAAATGAAGAGGCTTGGATCCCCTCTGTAGGAAATGCAAAGAATTAGACAACTACAAAGAACAACTCATCACGCTAATCCCAAACTCATTGAGATCTTCCTAATATAACTACAAAAGATTTTTGTGACTATTCAAAATATTTAATATTTGACCATATTGTAAAGTATAAATTCAGGGCCTCAAGAAGATTTGCAGGTCTGAATGTACATCTTCCCTGATAATTTAAAAGGAACCTACATTTGAATTTCCTTATAACATAATACAACAGATGCAATTTAAAATATAGTGTATGTATATAAAATTTTTTTATCTAGACAGCATGATGAGGCATGCTCCTTGAAAATTAAATAAAGATTTTTCAATGGGTATGACTTTTATTTGAAAATTATATATTTTTGGAGCGCTTCATACATATGACTCAAAAATGCAAGAAACCATTATAATTATTGTGGAAATGTAAGAATCTTACCTGATTAGCAGGACACTTTTCAATATGAGCAACAATAGTTTCTCCTGGTAACTTGACTAAAATATAGGAAGCCATATTACAGAGGGCTATGTTGTTTCCATCAAATGTAATAATGCTCAGTTCAGATAGCACAGAACATTGACCTAAAAAATAACTGTCATTTAATGAGGTTACCACAAAATCAAATACAAGGCATTTCTAAAAACTTTCAGGCTTGGCAATATTTTCTTTCCTATGACATATGCTCCCATATATATTGATGATCTTGTTCTGCAGACAGCATACACATCCATAAGCAGAAAAAAAGTAGCGTATGTTACTGAGTGGAAATGATACACTGCTATGTCTGCAGGGTAGGGGAGAAAGTTTAAATTGATGAAACTTTTAATCAAGGTTTTATGGACAAGGTCAATGAATCTTTGTCAGATTAATGAATTACTGTCAGATAAAATATATGCATTAACATATACATATTTTTGAGATACTGATAAGAAGAGACTGATCTGTCCTATCTTGAGGACAAATATTTAAAAGTGCATTATTAGTTTCAGTAATGTTGCAGGGTTTTTAATATGACTTCTCTTTGGCCTTTTTGTTCCCTTGGCAGACAGTCGTCTGCCAATTTCTGAAGTTTCTAAACATTAGCAAAAACTACAGTTGGAATTAATTGAAATTTGGGGGTTCTGTTCCTTCAGAAAATGCCAGTATTTAATTTGTTTTCTTCACAAAATGTTGAAATATAAACATTTCTACTGAGACAAAATCTGAAAAGCCTAAGCCAGAAAATGTTCATGTTGCAGATTTCATTTCAATGTTTTCATTCAAATCAAAACATGTCTACTCTTTTAAATGTTCATTCAAAGATATTGACCGTATATCATTCTGTTTCGCTGAAGAACAGCTCTTTTAAATTCATTCCAGTATTCAACTTCATATTCCCACCATAATAAATCCTTAATTTATTACTTTAAATTTACAGATCAAAGCCATGTGTTCTATTTCAAAATAAAGTAGTGACTTACAGGGACATTCCCACTCTGGGCAACAACTATCAGCGTTAACTTGAACTGGCATTCCTCGAAAACCACAGTGTGGCTGCTGCACATCCTTAGGGCAGTTCCTTGAAAGGTTGTATAACATCCAACCCGTATTAACACATACATACTGGCTACATTTGTCGACAGGTTCAAGGTATCTTGGCTATTGTACAAGTTAAAAAAAAACAGAATCAACTTTACATTCATTGCCCTTACAAACTCCAAGCTATCACTTGTTCGTGACTCTGCTCTGAGACAGAATCAGTGCATCTACATGACCCCTCATCAGTTATTTTGGAGTTAATTGCTTTTGTGTAGTTGTAACAGGTGACAATGATGCACATCCATTCACCCACACCCTTCCTGTTCCATCTGGCTTTGGCTGACTACTCTATGTAAAGCATTATGCATTGAGGCTACATACTATATTCAGTAATAATATCTGAAGCATTTTAAGAAGTACAGAATTGTGAATTCCCATCATCTTAAGCCCTATGACAAAGAAACAAATGGGAAAAAAAGACAGACAGGGTAAGATTATTTAGAAACCCCAGAATTCCATGTATTAGAGCTTTATCTGCATCTTGGAAACATATTTTACTGTCTAGAATCTGCATATAGCTTTAAAAGCCATTATATTCCAGAGCAGTAAGAGCAGCAATACAACAATGCTCTAAGAATAATTGAGTATTTTAAAGTATAGAAATAAAAACAAAAATAGGAGTCATTTAAAATCTCTGGTATTACATACATATTGTAACAGAAGGGACTGAAAAGCTACATATATTTTAACAAATAGGGGCAAGGAAAACTGCTCTTACCACACATTTGGAAGATGTGGAGATCAATGTATGCATCATTGTACCAAAGGAAGCCTTGTCATCTGTAGCTGTCATTGTTTCTGCACTTGCCAGGGAAGCTTGTGTTTTTACAGGCTCTGAAGGGGAAGACAGAGCCATTCCACCACTGATCTGCAGCTCTGTGGGCTTTGTTAAACTGAAATAAGGCTTAACGGGTTTCTGTGTTGGGATTTGAGACCAATCTGACACTGTTACATCCAGGACTCCAGAAAGAGAGAAGTTTTTTGCTGAGGTTGTATTTCTTGAAAAAGGTGTCGAATAAGATAGGGAAGATTTCTCGGTTGTCTTTGTCTTGGTAACATTTCTTTGCTCATCTGAAGTCTGACCACTTTCTAATGAGGTTGCATATTTAACTTCTGAAGCTGTAAATGAGGTACTTTTCATCTGTGATAATGGACTTGCAGTACCACTTGTTTTAATGATCGTTTTTGGAGTTTCTTTAGTGCTCTGAGAAGCTTGAGTCACTGAAAATGTAAATAAAGATTGGCGTGACGCATGCATAGGTGTTTCTACACTGGTAGGAACTGAAGCTGAAGCCATGTAAAATTCCAAATCAGTAACAAAAGAATCACTGGTTTTTGTAGTAATCCCAGAGGCCACGGTAGCACCAGAAGCAACTAATAAACTAGCTGAAGAGCTAAGCGGTATTTTTTCAAAAATATAAGGTGCTTTTAAGGATGTAGCATTCACTGTTGTTTTCATGATCATTGGTGTAGTGGATTGAGTGATGATTCCAGCTGATAAAGTTCCATCTTCTTCTGAAGAACTTACTGAAGAACTCTGTTTTCCTAGAGAAACAGTAGAGATACGAGTGGTCTTAGGAGGAGGTGAAGACATAGAGACCCTACTGGACTGGTCTTCTAAAGTGGTTTCAGGAGTTGTAGGCATTAGTAAAGAGGGCATTATGATGGATGTTTTTACTGCTGCTGAAAGGCTAGTAGAAGTGCTTACATTTAAAGCAAATGGAGAAAAATCTACAGAAGAAGTTTCAAAGTCTGTAACTGGACTTTTTGAGGTTCCTTGTGTATCTAGAGGCGAAACTGATGTTTGGGTAGCAGTTATATTTTGTGTTAATGACGGTGTCCTACTGACTATGGGAATCAATGAAGAACTTGTATTATGAAATGTCACATAAGATGGTACTGATGTTGATAACAAGATTGTAAATAAAGATGATGACTTTGTAAGAGAAGGATCTTTAGGAATGAGAGTACCTGAACCTCGTGTCACAGGGTCAGTTTTTAATTCTGTATTTGGACTGCTTGGGTGCTCTGTAACTTCTGAAGTGGTTATTAATGTAGCATTTGGAGGTAATACCAATGTCCTAAGAGGGAAGGCTGTAGATCTAATGGATTTCTTTGGTTTTTTAGAAATGGATGACACTGAAAAGGAATCAGTATGCATTATGTATTTACTTTCTGTGGAGGCTTTACTTGTTATAAACATATCAGAGATTGTTGGATTGCCTAGAAGAGTGGAAGGTACTTTATAAAGATTTTTGGAGGCAACAGCGACATCTGCAGTAGCTTTGGGCTTCAGGGAGGTAATCAGAGAATGCACTGGTACTGTACGTGTTACAGAAGGACTTGAAGAAGTGTTTATAGGGATTTCAGAAGCAGCTTGAGGTGAAAACACAGCCATTATGGGCAGAACAGCAGAAATACTGCCTTTTATTAATGGAGATGTCTGCTTGGGAACAGTCGCTGAAATTTCCACTGAAGATAACAATGGCTTTGGAGAAAAACTAACTAAAGAATCTGCACTTAAAGATATCAGAGAAGTTTTAGACAAGGGTTTTGCTGTTGCAAAAGATGAAGCTGTATTTAATTGAGGAAAACCTGGCTCAAAAATAGCAAATCTAGTAGTCATAGGAATTTGAGGAATGGTTGAAGTCAGTGAAGAAATGGGTGTTGGGTGAACTGCAATTTGACCAATGCCAGACCTAGTTCTAACAGACAAAGCAGATACAGGAGAAGCAGATGTGTTTAGTGACAACCCTGAACCTAGAGGTACAGGTCTTGTGAAAGTTGCTCTGCCAACCGGCAAAGCGGACAAAGACAGTTCAGACGATAAAGCTGCTCCCTTAGAATGATTTACTAAAGGACTCCTACTTTTCCCAAACCCTTCAGGCAGTGCAGAAGATGGTTTAGAGGTTGAAGTTGTTAATGCTGAGATAGGGAGAACAGTTCCTAGCTGAGTGATTGATGTTTCAAGTGGAAATGGAACTATCATTAGGGAAGCAGGTGTTAATAACGTAGAACGTGTTGGAAGAGGACTTGCACTGAGCAGGGTTGTTGGAGTTGCTGTCGTGATGGGCAAAGTTAGAGATGTGGTAGAACTGACAGTATGGGATGTAACTGCTGAGGCTTGGAGAGTGGCTGGAAAATCTGTTGACGAGATGAGTTTGGAAAGGACAGTAGGGCTGGCTGTGCTGTAAAGTACATCAGAAGGCTTCATTGTACTTGGTAATGAAAGTGATGAATAGGCAGCTGCATTAGATGTTTCCAATGAATAAAAGTCTGTAATGGACTGTGCCGACATATTCATTCCCCTTAAAGTTATGTTTGCCTTCATGGTTATTTTGGCTGTCACACCAGTATGAGTTGACTTCATCCCTGAAGTAACAAATAGAGGTGTCTGAGGAAATCTCTGTGTGGTAGCACCTGTGTGTGAGATTAACAGTGGAGGTTTTGTTCCAGCTGCTGATTCTGTAGGAGTCACGGGTATGCCTAGAAGGAAAAATACATTTTTTACTGTCTTTTATGGATCCTTGGTAAAGCAAAATAGCAACATCTCTATGTTATCTTCTTTTATATCTTTGGAAGGTAGTATACTAAGTGAGATAACTCTGTACTAGCAAATATCAAAAATAATGTATTTAATTCAAAACTTATTAAATAAAATGAAAGACAGTATTAAAATATAATTTGTATGTTAAAAGATACTCTATCACCAAAATAAGCAAATAATTTGGCAACTTCACAAACCAGAAGTTATGAAATGGATGCACTGAATTTTTTAATGGTAGTTCATCAACTGAAAAGTCTGAACTTTTCACCACAGCAGTATTTCTTCTATTTGTGATCTTTCTCTTACATCTATATGACATACTAGCAGTATATAATCAAATATAATTGTGACAACTATAACACCATCACAAAAAGTAAATTTAACACAGTATTAGGGAAAGGAAAGAATTCAACTTTAGATATGGTTTGTTTGGATGTAAGAGATGCATTTTGAATGGCTGGGAACAAAGTCTATGTCCCAGAGAGATATTTAATTAAAAAACCACACCACAATGTACTTTTCATTAAAACTTTTCCTGAGATCTCTAGAGTGATTTATAAGATTAGACCAATATAATAAAATATACTTACAGTCTTCTGGATAAACACATTTAAGTGTGACCTCATCAAGGATCATGTTTTTGGGACAGTATGGCAAGCATCCTTCAACCCTTTAAAATATTGCATAGTTAATTTTAAAGCCACAATAGAAATACAAATTATTCTTAAATTATTTCACTTTGTCAAAATGAAACATTCAAACTTCTTCCTCATCAGAATTCTGAGAGCTTTTCAGTGTAATGGTGAACACAGCAATTTGAGGCATTTTAACTTCAATAAGACATTGAACAGCACAGTTACGTTTTTAAATTTTTATTTATCAATTCTTTGCATAGGCTCATTAACATAATTGTTTTGGACAATTCTGCTTCCATAACCATGTGGAAATTTAGATCCCTAAGCAGAAAGGTTTCCCACAAGGCACAGAACTTCACTACAAGACAAAACTTCAAAAAAACTTCAAAACAAGACAAAAAAAAAACTGTTTTACCTTTTGAGACATTAATATATTGAAATGGATTCTATAGAAAGTCTCATTCTTGTGCACTTTGAGTAGAAAAGTGCAGACAAGTCCCATACCTTTTAAATTTGATTATTAAACACCAGTATGCCCATATGAAAAAAAGGTAAGAATAGCACCAGAGAAAGTTAGCAATATTAGTAATTTTCCAAATCATAAACTGCATGTGCCAAGGGAGATAGCATAAAATTCAAAATACCGTTTCCCTTCTACCAGGTTTTGTGCCTTGAGCTTTTAGGCATTTTTCCTTTTAGGTTGGGTTTTTGTTTGTTTGTTTGTTTGGGGGTTTGGGGGGGGGGGTTTTGTTGTTTTTGTTTTTTTTTTTTTTTTAAATCATGGTTCTACAGATACCAGGGAGACTGGAAATCTTGTTACTAAGAGTGTAAAATTCCTCGCGTCGTGCCAAGGAGCACCACTTAGTGTAAAGTTCCTTCAGCTTACAGGAGAGGGCGTAGTCCACCCTTACTATTCCTCCAGTTTTTGATTTCTGTCATATGAGCACCAGAAAGATGTAGTCATTTACAGCATCATGGGATGCTGGTTTAGGATGTGAATATAAATCCATAGAAGAGGACAACCTTCATTTAACGTAAAGGTTTTCTACCTAAACAGCTTCTACCTACCAGAAGTTAATCCCCTGGGTTATATACAAACCCTCTTGTTCTTGTATTGAAAGATTGCATGTAAGCAGAAATATATACTGAGGGAAAGAAGAGGCTTGTTACAAGTGTTTTCACATGATTTGTGAGAGCTGCTCACAAGAGTGATACTACGATCTGGATAAGTAAAAATGAACGGATATTGCAGCTGCAATAATTTTCAGAAAACATGTGGTACCATAACACAAAAAGAAACCAGTATAGTAGCAATACTGAGCTTAATTTGACTTACGGAGGAAGGAATTTACATCCTATTCCTTCAGGATCACTACACGTTTTAAAACAAGGATAAGCACAGGATTCATATCGCCATTCACACATTCTTCTATAAGGCACAGATGCGTCAAGTTCTGAGAAAGAAGGAAAAGGTATTATTTGTTGATTGTATAGTCAATAAACTATAAATTTATAGTCTTTTCTATAATTACATTGGGATCTTCAGAAAAATAAAAAAAATGAAAACCAAATAGAGAAATCCTTGAGAACTTTAAAGTAGGTGAGATTTTGAATTTAAAATACTTGAAATTTAAAATGAACAGTCAAGCTATAAGATACTGATGCTTCAAAGATAGAAACAGCTACTTACTTGTACAATCTATTCTGTTTAAAAATCTTAGAAATCAATTAACCACTGTGAAGTACTGTTGATTGCAGAGGCAATGCAGTTACTCTATTCTTTTAAAATAACAAACATCTATAGCTCACTAACTAGATATTAACACAAATCTTTTTATGACATGCCACGTTCATTTTGAAAGAGTAAAACAATGAAAATATAGTTCAAAGATAAATTAGTCATCATATCTGCAAAAATGAGAAAATAGTAACATTCGGAGGTGGGGTAGAATACAATAATAATTAAAAATAGAATTTAAAAAAAAAAATCTTTGTTACTGTTGCTGAAAGTGCTCTAAAGACAAGCAGAAAAAACCATACTTATTCCTGGGGATTATGCAAAATTTACCTTCAATACTAAAGCTACTCAAACGTTTGAATTGTTCTGAATCATCGTACTTTGCCACTTTAACACCAGATGAGGTGAGAATGATGAAAAACCCTTTTTTACTGTGCAGTTCAAAGGCGCTGAGCCCTGGACTCCAGAGGTCATGGTGGTGGAAGAAGGTGGCTCGTCTCCGAAAGGAGGCACTTGCCTGCCACTGTTCCAGCCCAACCGTTTCATTGTCGTGTACGTACAGAAAGTAGTTTGGTCTTTCAGCAGATTCAAGAGAAACAAGAGAGAGTGCTTCCACAGGAGAAAAAAAAAAGACAATAATAGTAAGATTTTTCACAGAAAACAACTTAAAGGTGAGATCAAAATCTCTATATTGGCTGTTAAGTGGTTCCTTTGAAACAGCTACTTTTCACAAAAATTATTTCAGTTTTATATTACTCAAAAAAAAAGTTATAAATGCAAGGTCTAGAGGAGATGTCAAATAAGCACATAATCCAGAGCCACCAGAGACCTAATCAGTTAGATCAACACTGCAATCAGCATATTGCTACCAACCTTCAAAATAATTCGTAAAAGGCCTCAAACTGAGACTTGCTGACATTGGGAACTTTTTCTCAAATTCAGACAAATGTCTGACAGTTCACTTGTACCAAAATTTCATTCATAAATAACATCACACAAATATTGTAAGAACATGCTTGACTTTGCCTTGCAGTGAGGCTTTTTTTACATACAGACATAACCAGCAATACAGTAAGAAAAATTGTGGCCAAGTCAAAGACTCAAACCTCTATTTGCCCTACCCATGACAGAAATCAAAAGTAAAAAAAATTCTTTGAAAATTTAAGAACTTAGAAGACTGACTTCAGATGGTTTGCAACTTGAATATGATCTTGAAGTGTCTTTAATCTAGGTGAATACTATCTCATTCCTCACAGATATGAAAACTACCTGCCTGCTTCTCAGATATCATTAATGTTCTGTTTCCACTTTACATTGGTTGGAGAATTGACAAGATTGAATTAATTTTTCTGTACTTTCTCATTTCAAAATCATACCTAAACCCCTAATTGCTCCACTGCAAAATTGTCAGCTGTTCATCAATATAATTTCAAATTTTGCTGTGAAAATAGCCCTTCTCTACGTTGATTTTTGAGGGATTTATTCAACAAATTAAATTATGTGAGAAAGCAATGACAAAATCTGTATGTACTTAATTGGTACAAACCCAACACACATGAAGAAAGGAAAATATATACAGATAGAAAAATATTTAAATATATTCATTTTTGGTTGTATAATTTGGATCAGACTCTTATAAGTGAAAAATAGAGCTTAGGAATAGCTATTCACCTAAGAAATTTCCTTCTGCATTATATGGAGATGCTGTGTATTAACAAAACAGAAGAAAGATTGATTGTTCTAAGTTGCACATTTTATAGTACACTGAAAGTCAAACAGAAGAAAAGATAAAGTAGAAATTTTTTTACTGGAGCCAAAAACATCCTGCATTCACCATCAGAATTGATCGTTGCTAGAAACATGTGCAAAATTTTCCAGTTTCCAGTTGTAGAAAGTATTTTTCTTTTAACAAAGGAATTCTATTCACTCATATTTTGCAATATTTCTTAAAAAAATCTTTGAAAAGACAGCTGTAAAGCTGGCAGTGAGGTTTTCCAATATTAAAAAAAAATAAATTAAAATATCTGTATTCCTTCTTGGTTCTGAAATTGGCTGCATCATCCTCACTTATTCCAATAATTAAAAATATCTAGACTATTTTAGGAGATTCAGAAGATGCAGCATAAATAATTCATATAGTCTGAAATACATGCATTGACATCAGCAAAATTGTTGAGAACACTTACATAAATCTTTGTCTTTGAAAAGGCCTGGAGTTATCATGAAACTGAAAAATACATTTCCATATACTCCAACTCTAGGCAGGGGAAATATCCTTCTACTGGATACATTAGCTCCTATAATTGTGTCATTCTCTCCATAACTTGCCAAAATATAGGGTCCTTCACCAAGACCTAAGGGAAGAAAAATCACATAGAAAAAAAAAATTAAACTTAAGTCTTAGTTGACAGAATATATTGCCTTCAATATTTCACCATACCTGGAATCAAATAAATTTGGAACTACAGCTCAGTTCCTCGAGGTATTTTGTTTGCTGGTGTAGGTATGTACCTGTCTGTTTAACATACTCCCTTACTCTTTGCTTGCTGTCCAGAATACAACAGATACAATGTGAGCACAAAAAAGTGGCTGATTTTGACTGTCCTCCCAAGTGGCTGGCTATTGTCACAGAATGACCTGAACAAGAAAGCAATCTGGGGTGCTTTTTTTATCATCTTTAGTCTTTTACATGTCCTTATTTCTGTAATTCAAAAGATCAACAGAGCAACTCTAATATTATTCCCCAAATAGACACTGAAGCTACTCTCATATATACAAGGCAATTCAGTTGTCTACTGTAAGCAGAATTGTAAGCAGCTCATCCTCTCCCACAAAACACTTGACTCAGCCCCTCTACTGCCCCATTTATTATGCCACCTTAAGTGCTTCGGCAGTGAAGGGATCCAGCTGAAAAATAACTAGCTAATTTTTCCAGTCTGATTCACCACATTGTCATTCAAAAGCTCATGCCAGTATAACGGTGACAACAGCTTCAACTGGTACCACTGCCAAAATGGTGCTGGCCTATCCATGCCTTGCAGCAACCCCCTGGAGCTATTTCTGCTGGGCTGGAAAGGCTCACTGGGATACATCCAGATCCAACAGCATCCATCTGCTATATATGCTATACATCAACAGCTATATCCCACTGAGAGAACCAAGAGCAGCATACTTGTAAAACCTTACCTTGTGAGTAATAAACAAAACGTGTAAGTTTTGTGAAAGCTTTTAACCCTAACTGAACTCTTTTCACAGCCTAAGACAACTCCTTCCAACAAATACGACTCTTCCAAGAGGGAAGGAATTTCATAATGACGAGATTTGGCTCAGCTAGAAGTCAAACACCAATTTCTGAAGAAAACTGCAGGAAAATAACCACTGTTTTTATATTGAAACTATACTCAGTATATTCACAGGCATATGAAGCCCACAAGCTTGCAAAAAAATGACCACCTGTTAATACAGTGATGAAGCAATTTATCTTAAAAAGACACATTCTAAATCATTGGATGTCTACCCTACATATTAACAGATATTTTGCCTATGACTTGAGCAAAAGCAGGGCTGAGCTGTAATCGATAAAGTTTCTGTAAAGATTCAACAGTTTAACATCATGCAGAACGAAAAAGAATGAGAGGAGGAGCCATTCTAGTCCCAGAAGGTGCTTTGCTGGCACTTGGTGGTGGAAATAATGCCATTCTTGACTTTAACTCTGGTAGACAGCAAAGCACCACAGAGACACTCACGCAGACCCAAGTGGGACGGGGCAGAGAATTGGGGCAGGGGGGAAGAACTGAAAATACCCATGGGTTTACTTGAGGTAAAGAGAGTTTAATAAGGTGGCGCAGGGGGGGTGGGGGGGATGTGGACAGAGGGGAGAAGTAAACAAAGGAAAACAAAACCAAGAAAATGGTTCTGAAAGTGATGCAAAAACCCAGTTGCTCACCACCAGCTGGCCCCAGGCAATGCCAGCCTCAGCAAACTTCCCCTACAGTTTTTATTGCTGAGCACAACAGTGATACGTTCTGCAATACCCCTTTGGTCAGTTGGGGTCAGCTGTCCCTGCTGTGTCTCCTCCTCTCAATTTCTTGTGCACCCCCAGGCTGCTGTCTGGCAGGGTGGTGTGAGAAGCTGAAAAGGCCTTGATGCTATGGAAGCTGTAGATAACCCAGCAGTGTTATCAACACTTTTTATCATGAAAACAAAGCACAGACCCATATAACTTTCTGTGAAGAAAATTAAGTCTATCCCAGACAAAACCAGTACACCTTAATACTTTTAAAGAAGACAAAATGACCTATTCCAAGGAAATTATGGATATCAGCTATACTTAGCAGAATCTACAAACTGCTACTGTACTAGGCCAGACTTCTTGAAGGAGAAAAAAAAAATAATCATATACTGTATGATGCTTATCATAAGATACAAGTTGTTAAGAAAACGTATCAAAAGCCACGTTCATATCATTGAATTTAGTCAAGTTTCCCTCCCTTTTTAATATCTTCTGCCCCGCTAAATACATGCACAGTATCCAAATCTAAGAAGGGGTGCCGCAGGAATTTAGTTTATTAAATGAATACCACTCTCATTCTACTGAACTGTTCTTTACAGTACAGTGTTTGTGAGATGTGCATAAAATCCTATAACATATCAATTTCAAAATATAATGGGTCCCAGTTCTGAAATTTATAGTACAAACACAAGCAAACACCTTTCTAGAGCTTCTCCCTGACTGCCAAGGTACGCTGCATGGGGCATTAATCCACCCCCCATTGAATATGATGAGGTTTTTCACTGAGACATTAGGGAATACTAGTATCATTTAACACAGCTGGGCTACTGACCTTCGGCCACTAAAAAGAGAAGCAATGTTAAAAATACATATACCGAGTCAAAGACAAAAGCCCATCAGTTAATTCAATTGAGTTTTTAATTGGACCAGAGCAATCTCTTTTAGATATCAGTGTAAGAACAAAAAATTAAACAAAGCAAGCCACTTCAGAATGAAAATGTACAAGATAATTGCACAGTGTGAAAAATCTTCCTGAAATTTATAAGGTTTTTAATTGTTTTCAAAAAATCATACCAAATTATTATTCTGATTAAGATTAACTCAGTACCATTAGAGACATATTATATCAACACTATTCATTTTTGGAGAATGACTTTAGTTTCCCTGTGCCAAAGGCTGTTATAGTTCAGTGAGGTGAAAATTTAAACAGTAATAATCATGTATAACTTTGCGAGGTGCCCACTAAGGTGTCAGTATTTGAATCCCTTACTAATGTAGAGTTTTCTTGAGGACAAATCTGAAGTAATACATGAGATATTGCACAGAAAAACAGTATTTTTAGATATAGCAGAACAGAAGGGAAGATAAAGTCAATATAATAACAATTATATTAAATATGCAATGAATATGTGGTGAAATGACATAATACCACAGGTTCATACAAGTCACCTCTCCTTTCTAATGGAGCTTGAGGGTTTGCGACTATGCAATGTTACTCTAGAGAATGGGAAGAAAGGAAGAGAACCTCCAATGCTGCTGGAGCTGACAGAGATTCTCCTCAGCAAAGGGTTTTATTTGCAGTGTGCACTGTATCATGTTTCATCTGAGATGACAGATGTATCATTTTGCTTACAACCACAATGTTTGTTTCCATGTCACTGCTATGCCTGGACATATATCAGAATGCCCATGGGGATATGCTTTACTAACTTGCTGAGTTCATTAAACTCAAATACCCAAATCAGGAGAATTAAAAAAAAAAAAAAAAAAAAGTTCTAACCTGTGAAAGAGATAAATTACCAAACTGTATTTTCTCTCAGGGTTAGTCTGAGTGAACTAATAAGAACAGCATTTGTTGGGCTTTTTTTTTTTTTTTGAAAGAGAAGCAAAATAAGTAGGGGAGAGAGATAAAAACCCAAAACAGTGCAATACAGAAAGAAAGATGATAGAATATTATGTCAAAGGTAGCTTCTGTATTCTATAGTGGTCAAAGTGAGAATTTCTTTTCTTTAAGTCAATGGCTTATCTGCAACTAAATGCTGTATAAAAAATGGATTCCATGATTGAACCAAGGCTTACAGACTTATTTCTAGCACATAGGGTAGCTGGTATGCTAGAAAACATGAAAAATAAGTGTATTCAGCAAGGTACATAAGTAGGAGGATGAATGAAAAATAGTAATATCAAATACTACATACCTTGATTATAATATTCACAGTCATAAGCTGAATGAAAAAGAAAACAAGCACGTTATTATTAGAAAGTAACAATAGAATCACTGCATATCTGCATCATAAAAAACGTAAAATTCATCTCCATCAGAGCAAGTTTAATTTTCTGTAATATATTTCAACTAGTGACCTTATTTCCTTTGGCTTTTACTCAGTAACGTACAGCTGTATTTAAATAGATGCACAGATCTGAAGCACAAATTATTCTATAGCTGATAACTCTTCTCCCTGTCCATGAAATGTAGAATGGACTGAATCCCTTTGGACCCCCCCGCACAACAGTGGATGTACCCCAAATCTGCTACACCAGTGCCTTTCCAGTAGCCCCCATACTGGCATACCCTGAGCACAGCCAGTCCTCTTTGAGTAAGACAGCAAATTTCAGTATGTAAGACTAACAGCTAAAATAAAGACAGTTTGAAAAACGCGAAGCAGCACATTTATTATCCACCTGCTTCTGTCACATTTGGGCAGGGCAAGGCCAAAGATGCCCTGGATGAGCTGCTGTGTGAGGCCAGCAGAGGTACGTACCACAGAGGGAAGGAGATCGCCAGTGAATCGCTGCTCCTTGCTGGCAACACTTGTGGGCATAAGCTGCAATACTGGTGCACAAGCACTCGCAGTCCCCACCAAGATTGCAGTTGCACGTATCTGTGTGACAATTTTTGACAAAAGAAGTCACATCAATCTGGGGAAAAAAGAAAATAAAAAAAAAAGAAGAGGGCTGGTAACTTAATTGCATGAATCAAATTCTTATCACTCCATTTTCAGCAGGAGTGCTACCTCTGGATTGTCTGAAAGAACTTAACCCAAAAATTAAGCATTTCCTAAGGTTTGGGTACATTCCTACATATAAATTATATTTTGAATGATCAGTTTGTATCTACATTAAAGGCCAAGAGAAAACTTTCATTCAGTGACTATTAGCAAGTTTGTCTGACAACACGCTTGCTGTTCATCAGTTTTGGAAAGGACATTGAAGCTGGCACTTCTGTGTTTTTATAAAGCAAATGCTGCCATCTATAGTCATCCTGTCAGTTGTGCATGAACAATAAAGTTAGAGCTGCAGCTCTGATTATCAAATAATTAAAGTTATAATTTGTAGAGGGGTTTTTGTAAGGAAAGAAAACACGAGCACGCTGGTGACATTTTGCAGAAAAATATTTCTGCACTCATCAAGATTTTACTATACTTTGCTCACAAACCTTAATTAGATCAGAAATCCACTTCCCTACTCTAAAATTCCACCACATTATTTCATGGTTTTACATGATACATTATTTCTTAGGTTGTAATCATCTTTTTTGTAATGTTGAGCAAAGTTTCTAAAATAGTGTTCTTACTCAACACACAGAATGTTTAAAGCAATGCTTCTCTTTGGTTTAGACTCATTTTTAGACTCTGGTCTAGCTCAGCTGTAGAGCACTCAAATGGCACATGTGAGTTTACAGAAATACCATCACAGTAATAAAACAGCACTTATCTAGCATGGAGACAGCTTTTCAGCTGTCACTAGCTAGAAGCTGGCAGACATTTGAAGACTTTCTGTCTTCAGTGGAGAGAGATGTCATTTTGCTTTCATTGTTCTTTTTTTTTTTTTTATTTTGAAAACGGGGATACCCTGGAGGGGGAGGCATGAGTATTAGCTCCATTGAAAATGGCTGTAATAACGTCACAGAAACCACCAAACAGCAGATTGGCTCCAAAGAGCAGAACCCATCTCTTATGTCTGCAGGACAGCATCTCTCCATGGGTCAGCAATATCCTGATGTTGTGACAAGCTGGGAGCCTCAGGTCAAAGCACCTGCTGAGTTCAGCAGTTATGAGGGAGACCTTTTTTCCTGCGAGTGTCAAGGCTTCTCAGCTCCTGCTGAGTTCAGTGCTCAGCCAGGCAACTGCAATCCATCAGTCACTGCCAACCACTGATGCAAGATGTTGCCTCCCTAAAAACAGGATTTTCCAGCCTCAGCTGAACTCTGAGGCCACCTGTCCCATAAGCAAGAGCTTGCCTCCATGGGCAGCAGGACCCTCCACCACCTGCCCAGCAGGAACAAATATAAAAGAATGTCCTCAAATCCCCATCAACACTTTCTGTTTCTTCTATGCCCCCAGTGTCAGTCTCTGCTTGGGCTTTTTCCCCTCAGTATCCAGTTCCTCACCCATGCAGCCAGTCAGCTGCAGATATCCTTGACAGGAAGTCACTTTACATTACATTTGTAAGAACCATATTTTCACATGGTGATACATAGGTTGTAAAAGCACCTGAAAGGTGCTTGATTTACAAGCTGTTCCATACAGGTTGGATGTGCATGTGAAAATACCCAACTCCTAATTAAATGACATGCTTTGTACCTGACACGCATTTTAAAACATAGTTATGCTAAATTTTTGGCATAATGTTTGCACAGTTTAATCACAACATGACTAAGATATAGAAAATGAATGTTCAAGAGGAAATCTCTCTTTATGAGTTGTTATTATAATACAGCTCCTTAAAAACTTTCAAAAGTTCAATTTTTATTTATTACTTTCCACTTTGAAAATACAGCCATCACTATGTTCTCAGGCACATGCTCAAAAAATTCTTTACATAGTAACTAAAGTCAACATTAATAAATCTCTCGGGTTAAGCTACTGCAACCTCCTCCTCAGGCAAATTCCAAGCCATGTTGATATCAAACTTCAGTCCTGAAAGTCAGGAAGTTCAGCTGGGACATCTAATGATCTCATTTAGTATTAATAGCCATAAAGAAAATAAAGAGTCTGAGACCAAATGTTATAATGGGTCTTGCTTGCACAGGTGTAAAGAAGCATCTTGGATAACTAAGTACCTGTGGGAAGCTAAAAATCAGAAATAGGAAAAATTGTATAGAGCATGTCTTATGTTGATAAAAGGTGCCCTAAAATGGAACGAAAGATTCTCACACTGTTGTTCCCAGCTCACCTAGAATGAACTTAAGACATTCTTGTAACTCAAATCACAGGCTCAGCCAGGTATTGGGAAAGCAAGGACACCATACCTCAGAGTTTTGATAAAAAGCAGATGTTAAGCTCTCAGCCAATTAAAAATACTGATAGCTCTGAAGCTGAAATCTCGCTCTTATCTTTCTTTCTATAGTGAGCAGAACAGTTAACAAAATAAAACCATTTGAGATAGGCTATTAGCACATTACACAAATACTTATTTTAGAATCCTGCAATATATACAAAAACCTTAAAAATTAAGTTGCCTATATAAATAAAGGAGATAAATAAAGCATAAAGAGAACAGAACCTTGATTATCCAATCTACTAACTCATGGCTCCCAGTTATCACTATTATGTTTAGGCTCCAGTCTTGAAAGGAGCCAAGAGCTCTGCACAAACATAGCCCACCTATGTAGAAGTACTTGCAGGGCTCTACTCTGTAATCTCCACGGCATTTAGACTGAGGAGAGTGGAAAGAAGAAATTAATTACTGGAACTTTAATACTTTCCTACATGAGAGAAGATCTTGGATATTTAATAAACTTACCACATTGCGACAAGGTGCAAAAACATCACTGTATAAAATTGAGCATTCCTTTTTAGCATAAGGGAACTTGCTCTGATGTACCTCACATGGCCTTAGTGTTTCATTTGGGCTCTTGCACTTAAAAACAAGCAAAAATATCACAAACATTTTATATAGAGGTGTGTTTACCATGGACTCAGGTACAGCATATCTGCATACTCAGAAAACAAGATAATGTTCGTCTTCCACTTTCCCCAATTTGTTATAATTGAAAACATTGGCACAAGAAAGAATCTTTGTGGTTTGTTCTGAAGTACTAAAGTGTTCCTGCTGTCTGCTCAATGCATAAAGACAAAATGTTTTCTTTGTGACACATTATAATCATTACCAGAGCAACCAACTGTAACATCACAAACAAATACATGGTCTAAATCTATCCCTGGTGGTTTTGCACTGACTTTAAATGGAGTCATACTACAGATGGCTTTAGCACTGTAACTCAAATAGAGCAGCAGTGGTAGGAAGAGAGTAACTCATAAAAAAAAAAGTGTCAAAGATCATCATGATAACTCAAAAATTATAGAACTGCCTCTCTTAAAGTCTCTCTTTAAGAAGAAAAACAAACTAACAGAAAGATATAACAGAACAACACTCATCTTAGAAAAGACAAGTTCATCCAAAAGCATACTCCCAGGGTATGCTTTTGGAAGGGGAAGCCCAGGAGGAGGTAATGGTAGATCCATAGGCAGCACTGGGGTGTCCCAGAGCAGCCTCAGCTGCACTGCAGTCCCCAGCTTTGCTGCCCTCCCATGCGGATGCTCGGGTGCTGCCATGGGGGAACGTGCTGCCACTCCCAGGAGGGAGAAATCCTGGAAACTTCCCACACTTCGGGGTGCCAAGGCAAGCACATTTGTTAATAGCAGCATTAGGTTCTTGGCCTCCACCTATAAAATACTCCTTTACAGTATTTAGATTCTGCAAAAAGGATGACCAGGCCAAAGTTCCTTTCTTTAAAAAAAAAACCCAAACCTTTAACACCTACTGCAGAGGCAGCTGAAGTGTCAAGTCTGGCTGAGCACAGGCTGCCTGTGATGCCAATCAGAAGATTATATTAGATTTTACAAAAAAAAATTTTTTAAAAAATAGATAGACAGATAGCCACAAAAAAGGCAAGTGCAAGTATGGGCTGCATAAGCAAAGCTCATAACATTCTAGAAGTTAATATGCTAGCTGTGCAAACACTACACACTTTTTAAAAGAAGACACTGAACTGATAAATTGGAAAAGAAAAAAACTATACACTGCATATGAAGTATTTACATATTTCCTTATGTACCACCTTTTAGATGAGCAGTATAATCACATGCTTTCCTTACTTGCTTACATAATTTAAACATTTTATGTAGAGCAAAATAGAATCAAAGGGGGATATTGAGGAAAAGAAACCCCAAAATCTTTACCCCAAAGCAGAACAAGTATAATATTCTTTCGTGAGGTGAGAGATTTTAGTTCAATTTCCTGCTGTGAGTCAAGGAGAGAACAGATTAAAAAAAGATTCTCACGGACATCTTAAGAGAGTGCTTTACAAATACTGATTTTTCAGGAGGTTCACAAGGCATTAAAATGTTCCATCTTCTCAGCCCAAATTAGTAAAATACCTATTCCCCTGTGCTATAAAACACAGTTGTGGTCATCCACTCTCTACATCCTCTGCCCTTCTCCTCAGAAACCAAGTTTCCATACTGGGTTGTGCCTGTTGCTGTTCTGAGCCTTTTCTGTCTCACCCCTTCACAACCACTGCTTCATCAGTTTGTTCTCTGTTTACAGACTGCAACTAAAAGAAATCACAAATTTTTTTTCTCAATGTTCAGAAAGAAACCTTTTTCTAGACCATTTTTTCCAGAGTTCAGACTCTATTTACTTGCAAGATCCTGATGTGTCTAACACCAGAGACGGTAGTTGTTTTTAAAATTGGGCCAAATCCAAAACATCATTAGGAACGTAAATAACTTTTTAGAAAACTGAAATCCAGGCAGCTATGATAATTATCTTATATAAAGAAAAATATTTTCTTCCTCAAAGAGTTTTTTTGGTTTTATTTAAAAGCAGTATGTGTTTATTATGAAATAAGACATTATTAACACATTTCACATCTACAGATAAAAATTAAAAGTTCATTTTATACACTGACAATGAATTTAGAGAAATCCCTGGACATCATGTGCTTATTAAGTGTTCATTTATAAATTATTATCCTTTTTTTCTAAATTTTTACTGGACATGGGACTTACCTGTCCTAATACCCAGCTGTCTCCAAACACCTGTGCATTTCTCACCTCCATGTTGTTTGATGTAGTCAGATCATTTGAAGTATATTTGTCAAAGTTTCCACACAAACCTGCCAGTTTACCCTAAAAGAGAAGGAGGATTACTTTTTTACATATACCAATAGTCAATAATCAGTACAAATGATACATGTGGAATAAAACATTCATAAACTGGAAAAGGTGAATGCAAATCTAACTTATACTTTAAAAATACCTGACAGTCTGCTATTCTTGCAGTTCTATATTACAAATAATGTTTAATAGAAGTTTATGTTTTTCCTTTTTTTCTTCCTGTTTTCCAGAACCTGTTCTTACTGTCAGGAATTTAGTAGGTTTTTTTTTTTTCTGAAAGCTTAGTAGCGCATCCAGTCCAAAAATAAAAAGTTCAGGTGGATTACTTCGTGTTTGTGAAGCATGACTAGTTGTTGTCATTAAAGCTTGCTGCCTCTAATTTTAGCTCACAATAGTAAGAAGATTTGTAACAGCAGTTACAGAAGAGATAGCTGCAACTTTCTTGTGTTGGGGCATGTCCTAGTGATGGAAAAAGTACGTATGCATGCATAGACATATAGATACATAGAGAAAATTATATTTCTGCACTATAGTAAAATGTGGAGTTGGATTTCTAGGGTGCTGTGGCTCACTCTAATGGATTCTTTTTCCTGAAGGTCTGCTGCAGACATCATCTTACTGAACTGGAGCCTCTGGAAGAAACAGTCATTGGAAACAGAAAAAGCTTTAAGTATTTGTGCCCCTATATGCAACCTGTAGAACTCAGCTCCTTGCCTACTTATTAAAAAACAGAAACATTTTTTCACACTAAGTATATTAACGGATGATAAATTAGCTTGCACGTGAAGTGAGCAACTGGGACAAAAGCTTATAATAATGTTGCTTTAAAACCAAATTAGATGGTCATTGTAACTTTGACTTATAGGTCAAAAAAGTTTGTATTGTATTCTACCATAGAATACCTTCTTTTCTTTACCAGAAAGAGCCTCCTCTCAATATGTGTGTTGATGGTTGAGGCAAAGCAGGAACATAAGCACCAAATGTGCAGATAAGGTTACTCTGCCAGGACCTAATGACTGAGTTGCAGAGACACCAGGGTGGATGATGGTGTAGGAATGGAACAAGGACCAGCTGGCAACAGAAGGAGCCTCATATTCTTCCCTGCATTGTGGTTGAACTCTTACAGCATATACTTACTAGGTTTAAATGTCAGGTTTTGTCTAGATCCTTTCCTATATCTTGTTCTCTTAATTTAAACCTAGGATGCAACTCCATCTGTTTGTCTCAACAGCCTCTACTACATCTCAGGGTGCAGTATCCTCATCAGTTTAATCTAATCTGTGCTACAAACCTGCCATCTTTCATGTCACTAGATACAGAAGCTTCTTTTCCACTGTCCTCAGCAACTACAGAAACATGCAGTCAACTGGGTATAACTCAAAACTTACCCTCTCTTCCCACCCCCAAAGTAACTGGGTCAGAGCTGAATCACTGTATATTTGCAAGGTTGCACTGTGTGGAGCAATAGAGTAAACATGCATGTAGGAACCACCCCTTATCTTCAGGAGTCCAGCCATTAAATTGCACCCTCCATCTTTTCTCACCTGTGAAACTCTAGCAGCTCAGCACCGTGACAAACAGCTATGTAATGGGAAAGTTAGTAACAAAGAAAAGACAATGACAGTTTTCCAATATGAAATCACATTAGTAACACTGAGAACTACACAAAATCTCAAGTTTTTATTCTGGCTCACCTTCCATCGAGGTCCAACTTTAACATGCATCATTGTCTTCTTATCCCACAGAATAGTAATGTCCTGTTCTGGAAAGTGTATCACAGTATAATATCCAGCCTTCCAAAGCTGGTAGTTAGATCTGTTTTCTTGTCCCCTTAAGGTCTTCTGACAGAAATGAATATTTATTAAGATCTTTAACATGTAGGTGAATAAGTAATATTAGTAGAAGTGTTGTTTAAAACTTTGATAATTTGTCTTTTCAATAGTTCCAATTTACTTTGATTTTGTACTCCAGTTTCCCTTTCAAAACCAAGCGGAAAGAAACAAATGCCAATATGCTTTAACTGCTTGAGGCTTTTCAGCAGGCCTCTTTGTAGAGCAGAACTTGAAAAAAAAAAACAATAAAAAGTTATTTCCTGCAACCTGCTCTTTTATCCAGACCTAGGCTCTTGTACTATGTTAATTCAAACTGAGAGACATTTTCCAAAAACGTGCTCCTTTAGAGTTGAACTTCACAGTGTTTATCTTTAAGGGCAACCCAAAAAGGAAAGAAAATAACTAACCTTCTTCTCAGAAGATTCAGTAAAATAAATCTCAGTGTCTCCAACAGTGATGAAAACATTCTTTGAGCAAACAATATCATTGTCAAAGCACCTTTTGTTCTGAGCAATTATGGATATATTTGAATTATCTGTGCTCTGCAATACGAAGAAGAAAGCATTTTACTTATAGATTCAATTACATTTCACTCCTGCAATTTATTCCAAGGTCACCATCACAGAAAGATGGATGGCTTAGTACTTACACATCTTACAAATTAAATTTAAGAAAAGCTACCAAACAAGGAAATGCATTTTTAAATTCAAAGGTGAACCCACAACCAACTCTTAAAAAAAAAAAAAGAATCATTATGTTCAGCTGTGAGTCCTCTTTCTAAGGACTTCACAAACTCAGAAGATCAGCCTACCCCTAAAATAAGTATCTAGCTTAGGTTTTTAAAATGTGCTCATATGTGGAATCCAGTATTTACAGCACAGTTTGGTTGTCAAAATCGAGACATGCTATAAAAAGAACTTTATTTTTAAACTAAGGTACTTGAGATCAAGCTGTTTTAGTATTTTTAAAACCAAGAAGCCTACCACCCATCAGTAGTAGATAAAAAATTTTTTGTATCACCACCTGTCAAAATTTACCATACCATGAGTCATACTCAGTGTTATTGGAGGAGGCAAAGGTTTCTGCTGATATTTTTGTTTGTGCTTTTTTCCTTTAACATTTAAAAGATTTGCCTATTCTGTTGTCTTGTGATTGACTGGTGGTTTAGTTTGAAAAATTCAAATTTACTACCTTCCCAATCCCATATCTGCTTGCTCTCCAGCCTCTAAATTAACTTTGCATTCTCAGCACATAAAATCACATTTACACCCTGGCTAAATGTGTTTGTTTATTCAGTGGTTCATCTGTACCCAGAGGGAAACACATGCACTTTGGAATTTCCCATGCTAGGACTGGTACTAAAACAAAGGAGATCAGCTGTATTACAGAGCTGATATCACTACCACTATAAAAAATAAAGTTGAGTTACTCTTATTATTTTTTATTTTAATTTGCCTTTAAATTTATTTCTGTACCAATCCAAGTCAGCAAGAAGCTACAACTATAGGAAAGACTTGAGAGAGTTAACTTCACGACATTAATAGAAGTCAATAATAGTGCTTCTGAATTCAGCTTAATTTTTGATCAAATTCAGTCCAACAGTCATTACAAACCTGAGACAAATATGAAATAATAATATTGGAGGTGGCAAACTATATATCTCACCTGTTAAGTCATCCAGTCTTATATGAGACACTTAAGTAGTGCTGAAAACAAAAAGATGATTAAACTTGTATTACTCCCGCCCTCCTTTAAATACTCTCTGAGACTATGACTACCTGAAACTAATTGCAGGTGCTAGAGCTCAGTAGGCAGGATGGGAAGGGTGGCTTCAGCAGTTGCCCAGTCCTGGGAACTTCTCTTGGCTCCTAGCAATGCTCTTAGAGAGCTCCACTTGGCCACCATGGGAGGGAACCCTTACTTTGGTTTGTGCCTGCAGCGTGACTTCCCAGAGCTTTGCTCCCTCCCTTGGTCCATGTGCCTCTCTCTTGGCTACTGTACCCCTGGACAGTGCTAGGTACGTGCTCCTAACAACTCCTTGCCTGGTTCACATTTGTGCCCTTATTTGTTCTGTGTTCACTAGAATTCAAGAATAAAAAAACCCCACATCAGCAATTTTTCCTCACCAGTGAGAAATACTGCATACAGAAAACATGGTAAGGAATTATTTTTTTCCTGTTTAACCAAACTGTTTAAACAACACTTTTGATCTTAAAAAAAAAAACAAAAAAAACAAAAAAACCCAACCAAACAAAAAAAACCAGAAAAAGCAAAATAAAACAAAGCAACCAACCTTAGATGATAGGAAATGTAGAGGTATTTTTGTTGCCTCACAGATGAGGTGCTACAGCTTTGCTGCCGTTAGTCTAGCATCATCCACAAGCCAGAGGATGCCTCTAATTAGCACAGGAAACACTCTACAGCCAGTGTGAGCAAATGCAATGAACATCAAGTGTGGGAGACTGCTTGCAAGCTTTATGCTACCCTAATGCCAGGGCTTAAGAAACAGGTGGTATGTGTTAGCAGTTAGCTTAAAAGACAACAGTTAAGGTGGATAAAGTTAGCCACTAGCTGCTGGTGGTAAGGGGGTGTAGGGAATCAGCTCTTTATGATTTAGCAGGGGAGCTCAGCTTAAGTACTGAAAGCTTCAGGGTAAAGCAAAGTTCATCTTTTCCGTTCTGTTGTAAAGTTGTTTTAGATTGCACTCAGAATAAAATTGGTCAATACCTTTTTGGGAAACACGCTGTATTTTAATTAAGCCAGGCTTGTGGATGGAGTCAGTCCAGTAATTATTCCCCTCCAAGTCAGATAACAGCCCAAAGCATTTTTGGATTTATTGGAGGTGATGTGGTACATTAAAGAGGAGACAAACTCATTAGTTTGGTAGATAGGATGGAAGCTGATACATTCTGTGCTGGCCAAATGAAAAGCGAGCAAAGCAGCTCCCTCCTGACCATGAGTCAGTTCAGAAAAGGACTTCACTTACAATCTATGGGTCTATTTGATGCCTAGGACATTGTGGGGTGTTTTCATTGCAGAGTTCATTCCTCTTCAGTTCGCTTAGCCTCAGCAAAAGGGGACACTGAGTTAATAGGGAAGCAATGTCTTCACAGTAAGAAAAGTGATAGAGGGCCTTATTTTAAATAAGTATAGTTAATTCAGGCTAATTACCCCACAGTAAAAATGCACCTTTTTTGGCAATGAAGACAAGTTCTTGAAACAGCAGCGGGTAGCTGTATTAGCTATGTTAATTGAAGCTGCTGCCTGTGCCTTTTGACAGTTCAGGCCAATCCCTTCAGCAAAACAACATAAGCATACTCAAGTCAGAAGTTTTTGTGTACGGTTGGGATTTGAGCCAAGGGCAAAAGTTGAGTTATATTTCAAGTTAACTCTGCAGTAGAGAGAAGCCTGGAGGCAAGGAGTGTTTTGCTGACCAAAGCCAGAACAGGGAGTCCTGAAGACCTGTGAAGTACTTCCTTACTTGTAGGACTGCATGTTGGTGTTAAATTGCTACAAGTGATACAGGATGAAAATGCAGAGACATGCAGAGTGGTGGTAGTTCAGTAGATGCGTGACATTTAAGAAAAAGAGCTTTGCATTAAATCATGAGTCTTCTGTGCTTTCTCTCTTTCTAAATTAGACTTAGACCTAAACCCAAATATAAAAGCATCATTATGGATTATGTACTTCTTGTGGCTCAAAGCTTTCACTGTAAGATTTGCTTTACATATATACCCTTTACATTCTCCTCATACACCTTAATACAAATTGAGTCCTTTCCCAGTCATACACTACCAGCCAAATTCAAAGTGGAGTGACAGTTTCTAACATAGTCTTCACATTATTCTGTAACTGCTACATGTGCAGCCCCATCTTTTAGCAGGGAAGAAATAAAGTGTAAATGAAACTTAGCACTTAACTCTTTCCAATGCAAAAGAAAGAACAGTGACTATTTAGAGGAAGTGAGGATCATCTTTTAATGTTTGTATAAGACAGTGAGGTCTTGAGCAAATCTTGACGGCTCTTAGGGACTGTGATAGCACAAATGATAGTGATCGAGTTCCATCTTTCTAACCTGCACTGGATCCACACAGGTATGAAAACAAGCTTTTGTCACTGCCGCTGGAAGAAATGTCTGAGTAGACACTAGGAGCAGGTCCAATAAATAACAAGGTGGGGGGTTTTGTTGGTTTTCTTTTTTTTTTTTTCTGCACAGTCTCTTTCCAAGGCAGAGTCGCTCTTTACCTTTTTAGGTAAAATACAGCCAACAGGGGATGTACTACAGTTCATCATGTGAAACCTACTTATGCTGACAGAAACTAGAAATAAAATGGTTTTCCCACTGCAAGAGTATCTTCCCACGTAAATTACCATATCCAGCCTGTTCCAACTTAATATCAGTTTCTTTGTGATAACATGGAGTTGCCAAGCAACAGAGAAGACAGAGTCACAGCTCTGGGCAGTCAGTCAAAAGCTCATTGTCAGTCCTGCTTCTCAGGACATTCTTTTTCTAGACTTCACTGCACTTTTTTTCCATATTTCTTCCTAGCTGAAAAAAGCAAAACCCTGCTTTCCATCTTTCCCTGTTTTTTTTTTTTTCTCTCTCTTTTTTTTTTTTTTTTTTAAGTAGTGCTTGGGAATGCTAGGGTTTATTTTTGTAAGAAACTTTCTATTTCAATATCCTGTTAGAAATTTTCTATCACTGTCAACCAATAACAATACTGCGCAGTGTGCTTACATAGTCAAAATGCAGCCTAGGAGAAGGCAATTTAAAAGTGGTCATATTCATCTTCTATGAAAGTTTCATTAAAATCTCTCTAACTGTTCAGTGTAAAGATTCGTTCCTTTTTATTCTTAGTACCGTGATTTCCCCATTTTTTTTGGTTTTGTTCACTACAATACGATGACTTGCAAACTAGGCTGGTTGTAAAAAACATCTAGGGACATACGGGGAACTGGATAGAGATAGATTAATCCTATTTTACTTTTGTTTTAATGGCTCTTTAGAAGTTTTTATATATATAGCCACATGCACAAACAAACACCAAAAGCTCTGAAAATACTGGAAAAAAATATACAGTAGTTTAAAAAGTAGAATTTGCTTTCTCCTTCCTACATATTTTCAGAGAAATACCATTAACTCTGTTCAGACTTAACCTTTTGGGAAATTTTTTGAAAACTCAGAATTAGTTTGGTTCATTGTTTATTGGGCTTTGAGGTTCTTCTGAAGGAACTTAACATTTGAAAGTATTAATTCTAGTGAGCTTGATCCTAGGATAAGTAAAGCATCTTAGCCCAGATTTAGTGAACATTTAGGCATAAATATTGAAATGGTTTTGGAGAGCAAACAAATATCTTGGCACCTGACATGGTCTTGCCCTGTTAGTTTCTGTTGCAATTTTATGGGAGGTGGGGGTGATCTCCAGATAACCAGTGAAAACACATTAATCATGCAAAACTCAGTCACAATTTACATGAAGAAACATCTCCTATTAGAAGGCTTCTTTCATTTTGTTGATGTGATAATTTCTTCTGTTCCATTTCAATATATATATATACATTCTGTGAAACTGTATTTAATCCTTGCTTTTTCATCCTGTACAAATTATCATCAAATGCTTTTCCCCATTCAGCTATTCAATTGGAGCAATATTGCTTGGAATCAGCAGATGGCACTGATGCACATTGTCTCATCTTGGGAACTGAACATGAAAGTCGGGAAACAATATTACAGGAGAGATAGTAGATGCTTCTCTTATAGGAGAGAGAAAATGTGACAGTGTTTGTTTTTCCAGTGATATTATGTATTTCTATACAGGCATTAAAAAAAAAAAAACTAAGAACCTAAGACCTAAATTGCTCGTGCACACACACATGCACATAAATTCTCTTTTCCTCAGCATCTTCTACAGAGCTGCAAATTATGTGATTATTTTGACTTAAAATATGCCAAAGAAACTTGCATACACCTGTAAGATATGCCACCTTTCTAGAATTGTAGTGCGGTTGAGTAGAAATGGAGGAGAGCAACATGATTGAGTAGATTTACTGATGGAAATTCAAAGGGAGTGAAATTATTCCAGCTACTGACTTACCCTCAAACAACTTCCAGATGTCTGCTAGTGGATCCATCCACTATAACTCTTTCCTATTTCTTTAAAAGTGATTTCCCAAAAGGATACACCTCAGGCAGAATAAACTCTCAACAGCTCTTGAGAAAGACACATTACAACTATCTGTGTGTATGTATACAAGCAATAGGAAAAATAAATCTTTATATCACACATCCTTTATTATACATAGTTTTTCTATCATAGATTTTATGGCAATATGGAGTTGTTGTGAGGTCTGAGGTTTTGTCAATAATATGTTTAAGATCCAAGTAACTTTTTAAAATCTAGTGCTAAAAATGAAAAGTACATGAAAGGGAATATTTTACTTGATATAAAATTGATTAATCAGATAGAGATCACTGGAAATGTTTTGTTTTTCTTTTTTATATTTTAAGAGATCTATATTAAAAGGTTTGAGAAAAGATAATTTAAAACAGATTTTCCTTTGTTTCATTTACTTAGCTTTGCCTGCTTGTGTATCTGATTTGGCTTTTGCACAGGTCATATTACTGCAATCCCTTTCTAATTAAAAATGAGATATGCTGAAGATTAAGGACTTGGGAACATTCAAACATTTCTTTCCAAGTGACACATTCTGCAACATGAGCTATTCTAAATCACAAATCAGCACAGTTGGTGGTGTTAGTTTTAAATATCTAAGCAGGTATTTATACCAAACCTATTAGTATTATTTTATTAATAAGTGGATGAAAAATGATAATATTTTTTCATTGTTGCTTGTAATGATAAAGCACAACATAACAGAACAATAAAAGGACAAGACATTGTGGTGATAAATTTGCCTTTTCTGAGTTGCAGCAAATGATGGCAGGAGTTAGAAAGCTGAAACCTCCACAAAGCTTTTATTTGTAAATATAACAAATGTTAAATGTGTTCATTTACACCACTGAAGTTTAGTGTCTAGGTATTCAGAAACAAAAATACTGATATCCTGACCTAAACCACAGTAAATTTAATTCATATTTCTCCTAACTCAGTGACAAGACCCAGAGTCAGTGGCCATAAACTGCCAAGGAGCAGCAGGTGATGAATCTGAGCATCCTCCCACCTCAAACACAGCAAAAGGCTTTCATTTACTGCTGCCAACACACTGTGCAGCTTCTTGAAACAGCAACACATGATGCTGTGGTTTGTTCACTGCTATATCAGTAGAAGACGGGTATCAACAGTCCACAAAGCTGTACCCACCAGGGGTGAACCAACTCAAGCAGTCATTGATGGGTGGCTGAAAAAGCCACCCATCAGCTTATAACATTCTAGAACCAGTATAGCAAAAGGGCTGTTGGATGCTGAACATTAACCGAAAAGCAGAAATTTAAGGTGAAAAGGTCACTTTCTTCAAGCTGTGTGGTCACTAAATGGCAAGGTCTTCAGAAAGGGGATCCAACTTCTGAGTCACACCATGCACACACAGCCTCCAAATTGCCATTCTCATGGCAAGAAACTTTCCCCCAAGCCTTTCCTGGAAGCTCTCCATGCTAATCTGCACAAATTGAAAGAAACCTTTCCTTTGTTGGAGAATAAAAGTGATTCATTCATTGCATAGTTTAATGGTCTGGAGAATCAGGTGGTGGAGATGGAAAGGCATGTAGAGGTAATTGAGCCTGAAATCATTGATCTGAAGAAAATGGAACCAGAGCATAAATCCATTGCCAACTGTAATCAAATCTTTTACTCACAGAAAGGGTAGAACAAACAGAAAAACAGGTACAAGCCAACGTTATCTCATCACTGTGCTTCCCAGCTGAAGACAAGAATGGAAATGGACTATATCCCACAAGGAGCTTACTACTGACTCTTACAAGACATCCAGAGACACAGAAAAAAAGAGAGCATGCAGACAGATTTCCTCTGAAATCATAGGACTGGTTAATATAAAACTGCTGGTGCTGTTTGCAACTAGAGCAGGGTAACCTATTCACAGTAAATAATACTTTCACTGAAATTTAGTCTCTCTTTTTTTGGACACAAATTTGCATGCAAATTGTCAAGAAACACATCAGTATTTCTACACAATTACTGTTGCTATAAATTATTTGACAAGTGTTTTAAGTGGACATATTTTGGCACGTCACTTACTTATGAAACTGTTTGCTGGAATGTGGCTTTGAGAAACAGATATGTCAATTAAAAAATGAAAGACATTCTGATTTTGCTCCCTCAATAGAGGGAGATGACAAAAGGGACTTTTGTCCCTTTTAGAGTCAGGTCTCCCATGTAATTTCAAATTCAACATCGTTATTTACTTTCCCATTAAAATCTTCATAGTCTATTAAAATAAAACATTTGTCTTAACTATGAATAGTCAGCCTGACAATGTTCCTTAACCATGAATCTGCAGCTTTAGTTGTCCATAGGGTGACTAACAGCAAGCAGAACGTATGAATTTTACAAACAGGCTATAAAAGACACTATGCAAAATACTATTTCGTTCTATATCTTTGCCAGCTTCATGGATCTACAGTGTGGCTGCCTGGCACACATTTTTTTGGAAAAAGCTGCACAAAAAAAATTACAGATACTCAATAAGAGCAAAGGAATAAAGGCTACTTTTGCCCTCTCAGGTGTGAAGAGTAACTGAAGAACTGGTGTTTTGTGAGTGATTGCTCCAGCTTATGCCTAGTCATAATTTAACAAATAAACAAGTCAAGATATATATATATATATATATATATATATATATCAGTATGTAATGGGTAAAGAATTATCAGTGCGTCAACCAACTTCTGTATTACGCACTCTAATAAAAGCATCATAAACTAAGAGCTTTGAACTTGCCTCAAGGTTCAAGAGAAGAGGCATGAAAGAAAACAGCTCCCTTGCTGTATTCCCCAGGGCAGAGCAGGTATCTAACACCGGGGACTGCTCATCAATAGGGTAGTCTCTTGTGATACTGTAGCACTGGTTCACTAGATCATGCATGTTTTGTTAAATGAACATCTGCCTTAAAAAATGGGCTCTTATGTGGTGTCTCCCAAAAGAGTTACATCTGAACTTCTAATTGGCATAACCATCCAATTATTTGATCTTATGTCTGGTTGTTGCTTTCATAATCCTCCAACACACTAAATCTGGTGATAACATTGGCTTTAAAAGAGCCTTCGTAGTTTCATCAAAAAGATTTAAAAGGTGACTTTAAAATGGTCAAAACCCCAATATCAAATGAAAAGAAGTGAAAACATTTTTATCGCATACTTTAAAGTTAGGGCTAATCCATAAAATCTGAATACTTGAGGATGAGGATATTCCTAGATAAGGTACAGATAAGCATTACAGAACTCTCTCTCATTAGAGGATATTCTGACGGAGGATATCCCTCTAAACTCTTGCTTGGAGACTCCCTGAAATCAGAGAAAATATAATTTTGCTTCTCAGAAGTGAACACATCTGAGGTGTCCTGAGGGCACTGACCCTCCAAGCCTTGATAAAGAATGCACTGGATTGCAGTACTGGAAACTACCACAAAGCTAGAAAAAAATCCTAAAGGTATGATAGAAAGACAGGAATTTTATTATAAAAAGCAGAAATCCATGAAACAGGCAAGTGGAAGAAATAGAGTACAAATAGCATGCACCTTTTTGTTAGGGAAAGAATGTAGCATCATCAATGACAGAGGATAAGCAAGAAAATACCAAAAGCAAGGCATTTAAATCTTTTTCATTAAGAAATTAGTTGGTTTAAATTCATAATATTCAGATTAGCTAAAATAAAGTATTTACATGGTCTACACTGATGAAAATTAAATGAGTTGGTCTGCCAAGATTTATTTTTTTTCCTTTGAAACTAATGAGGTTTTAAAACATTAGAGCAGCATTTATCCATACAGGGACTTTACTTCTTGGTATGTAATGTAACTCCTAATTCCTTGAAAAAGAAGAAGTTATCATTTCATGAGACATTACTGCCCTAATTGTCTTCATTCCTGCATTAAAACTTATTGGTCATTTTCTGACTGATGGATATATCTGTTGAACAGCTTTTCATACACCTATAAAGGGCTTTTTCATACACCTACTGTCACCTTAAACAAAAAGGCCTGACAGATGATCCTGATGTTGAAAACAAAGTTTGAAGTTTCATAATTGGCTGAAAGTTGATACTTGATTTTTCTCCCCTAAGAGCACAAAAGCTACTTATGAAAAACATAGTAAAAGGTACGGATGACTTCTTTCTTTGGTACAGTGCAATACAGTGCCAAATTAAAGAGCTGCTCAAACAGATCACATTTAGGGCCAATGTGATCTGTTTGAGCAGCCAAACCAAACAGTGAGGGCTGGTGCAATGGATGGGAACAGTACATTATCGTGCCACTAGGGACATGGAATTCAGATTAGAATTCGTGGTCTCAGTTCTATGTCTGGGAATAATTAGCATGCCAAGAAATTTATTGTAGCTATCCTTTCCTTTATCGCACTGCTACAATACCTTTGTTTAGAGTATAAAAGATGGCAAAGCAGTTTACTTCTCACAGGAAAAAGACTAGTAAAAAGGAAAGGACAAAGTTATTACAATGTTGTATATACAATATTACAACCACTTCAGCTGCTTCATTCTCAGGTGTTTGGTGAACCTTTCACATGTTATCCATGTTTGTTTGTAGAACAGGTAGCGTGGTTTAGGTGGCAAGACTGCCCTGCCAGCTGTGCCTGCCAATGTGTTAGGCAAGGCATTTAAATTTTGCAACTACATACACTTTCCCACATTTCATCTGGTTTTTTATTTGGATAACGGGCTATAAGGGGCAGGCCTCTCTCACATACTACAAAGAGTAGCTCGGGGGAGACTCATTATATTACTCTGATACTGCTAGTAAAATGTCACTGCACATAGCCAAACTGTAGAGGAGGATGATCATGAAGAGACAGCCGTGGAAACCTCTGCTTTAGGAACAACAAAGCATATTTCAAAAAAGAGCAGCCTCATCACGCTATCATGTCTGCACATATAATGTCGTTTAACCACATCAGTATGTGGTACAACTGAGTACATGTACATGGTAGAGCTGTGGTTTAGCTGTGTACATGCAAATAAAAGCATATGTGAAACAGGAGAACAGATGACACTTTGGATTATCAGTCAGGCTGCCACTAGGAAGATGCCAATTAAATGTGTTTCATATGTTTTTCTCACAAATTCCATTCCTGCTTAGTAGTAGTTAATTTAATGCCTATCTTCATGGTAGCATAATTACAGTGATTTTTTTTCTGGTCACTGATTTGCATATTTCATTGTTGAATTTCACCCTCCATTTTATCATGCAGTGTTTTTCTCCTATAGTCTCTTCTGAACCTTCTGGTGGTCTGTCTTTGTTTCAGCTGTTCAGACTGATTCTTTACGGCCAGCATACTCCACCTCAATCCTCACACCACCTTTTCAAAATCATTTCTGAAGATGCTGGACACAGGTCTCAGCATGGATACCTATGGGTTGTCACTGGGATTTCTCCATTCTAAAAAAAGGCCATTTGTTCCTGTCTTTTAACTTCTAACTTTAAATTCATGTTTCAAAGAATCCTCACTCACATCCTATGAGAGACTAGTATCTAAAAAATATTTGTTGAAATTTGTGTCTAAAAAGTCTTTAAGCTAAAATACACACATACTGACCTGATCATCCTCATCCATGTGTTTATCGTTTTCTCTGTGATAACCCAGAAGATTCATCAAGCATTAATTTCTTTTACAAAAAGAGGAGTTAAACTCTTCCTTAATTATCATTTCTCTTTATTATAATTTCTATTAAGTTCCTTCTTATTTATATAAGACATACTGGTCTGTTCCTGCCAAATTCAGCCATGGAGTCCTTTCAAATTATTTATTCTATTGCCATCTTCCATTACTCTGGCTCCAGGATTGTACATCACATGGTTCATCAGTTCTGTGTTTTAGTTCCCCCAATGCTCTTGGGTATTTGCCATATGATCCCTTCCTTTGTTTCTTTTATTTCTCCAACTTCCACAGTCAAAACATACAACACTTCTCCAAACATTCCACAGTCAAAAATGAGCCCACAGATATATCATCTCTTCCAGACATAATTATGCAGTGCATAATTTGTAATAAACAATCCTTCAATATAGATCATGAAAATTTTCCATATACTAAAGAGAGAAGAAAAATGATGAACAGATTAGGCCATACTTTCTCACATTGGCTAACTTTGGGGGGGGGAAACAATTTGAAAAGCTGAAACAGATCTGAAAAGCAGCTCTATGTAGGCAGCATTTTCATCATTTGTGTCATCATGTTCACCTGAAGAAAGGCCTACTGGCATTGTGCCACGTGCCTTAATTATGTGGCTGCCAAATTTTTTCATACACTCCAAATGCTTCCCATGGTTTGTTTCCAGATATGTACTTTGTTATGCAGTAGACTGACATTTGATTGTAAATGCAAAACATTCCAGTATCTTACTAAAGCTTGAAAAAGCAGCATAGATTTGTCTTACACACCTCTCTGGCTGGATGACATAAGAATTAAGAAATGATAACACACCCTTCCACCACATCATACAAGCTAGATGATTTTACAGGTAAAGTAACCCGTATTTTTTGCATCTTAAAGGTTGAAGGTTTGTGCAAAGGTTCATATACCTCTAAGAGTAAGAGTTCCTTTATGAGATAATGTGTTACAAGCCAGGAGTTTGCTCTGAGGTATTCTTATTATCTTTACCAAACCTCTCTTTTTCTTTTCTTTTTGTTATTAATAAAGAAAAAAATCTGGAAACTGTCTATTTTATTTCACAGCCGTGAATACTCTACTGAAGTGTTCATGAAATAAACTATTTGCAGTAGTCATTGTCAAGAAACCATGCTTTTTCTTAAAGTTAGACAGTCAGGGTTGACAGAAAATTAATATCCCCCTTAACATATTACTGTAACTCAGAAGAGAGAATCTTAGTTTTAAAATAGCAACAATGATAATAAACAATGGTGGTGTTAGTAATAGAATATATTTCTAAATGTCAGTAATGGTATTTTTAAACAAAAAAAGGCTAGCAACGTACTGTAAATGTGTGCTATGAGGAACATTAGCATGTAGCTGCCAGACAATCTCAATGAAGGATTTAATTGTTGAATTATGAAATCATTGTGTTTGATATTATTATACACATACATTCCAGGTCTGATGCAGATCACATTCAAGAGGGATTCCAAGCAGCCTCAGAGGTTGTCATTAACCCTCTGCCAAGCAGAGTTTATAGATAATTGCTAAATAGATCTATAGATTATACCTAGTTCTAGAATAATTTTTATGGTATTATTCTTTTCTCGCTGTGAAGAAAATATAGTTAAGGTATCACAGAAAACATCATTTTCTTTTTTTTCTCTAGAGCACATAGATTTTCACATGACTGAGCACAAAACTTCATTAACAGATTCTTCCTTTCTGACACATTTGTTCTGCACCTGTTTTCATAATGTTTCTTTCTACAGATCATCTCCTAATGTTCAAAATACTTGCCCTGTCACGGAAACTTTCACTTTGACATGTGAAAATCCATGAATAATCCTCCTACCTTTAGCAGGTAAGCTTGGCAGTCACTGACATAATCATACTCCAGTCCATCAAAGGTGTAATAATGTCGATCTCCATAAATAGTGCATACAGCAGGACAGGGGTAACTGGTGCAATTGAATACCCCTCTCCGACAAACACTGTAAGGAAAATGAACAATCAGTATCTTCTTGTAGCAGCATCTTTTTTTTTTTATTTCCAAGAAGAAGCTTTCTTGGGTTCTTCGTTTCAAGTCATTCAGAAATTCATGAAAGGAAGAAAATTCTCAGACCTTGAAACACAGAGTTATTCAGTGGATCACTTCTGAAGTTATTGGTGATGCTGTGGCAGAAAAGTGTTGAGCATTTTGCCATCAGCACATATGTACAATAAAAATGTATAAACTTAACATTGCTATGGCTTATGCAAATATTTCCTCACTACCTCCAATACAGATAAGACACTGTACCACAACATGCTTATTCATAAAACATCAATATTATATTTTTTCTTGTGAAATTTTGATTAAAGTCTGCGCATATTCAATGCAGAAGACCTCCAGTCGTTACCTGTAAGACTTCAGGGTATCAGACAGGGACAGAATGAGTTTAAGAAATAAATGCTAATATTTTTCCAGAATTACTTATTCTGTCAGCTATATTCAGTGACTTACACATGTTTGTAATAGTAGTACTCACAGCTTCTAGTTTTGCTTCTGTTAAGTGTATAAGCTGAGTTGATTTGCCAATGAGGTTTTTAACTGATTAAAAACTATCATGCCAAACCTTATTATTATTATCAGATACATATTTATCTGAAGATAGATATTTTGGCTAGCAAATTATAATGGATCTATCTTGTAATGGATCTGACCAATGTAAGTCAGGTAAATCCTTAAAAATTGATGCTGGGTTTTAGCTCATTTTCCAGTTATAATCTTTTTTATTTCCTCTTTCTTTTCCTATTGCCCCTCTTGGAGAATAAGTCTTATGTGGAGAGGCTGAGGAAGCTGGGGTTGTTCAGCCTAGAGAAAAGGAGGCTGAGGGGAGACCTTATCGCTCTCTACAATTACCTGAAAGGAGGTTGTAGAGAGGTGGGAGTTGGTCTTTTCTCCCAGATCGATAGGACAAGAAGAAATGGCCTCAAGTTGCACCAGGGGAAGTTCAGATTAGATATGAGGAAAATTTTTTACACTGAAAGTGTTATTAAGCATTGGAATGGGCTCCTAGGGAAGTGGTTGAGGCACCATCCCCGGAGGTATTCAAAAGATGGTTTGACGTAGTGCTTTGTGACATGGTTTAGTGATGTTTTTTTTATCAAGGTTAGAATGATTGTTGGACTAGAGAATTTTAAAGGTCTCTTCCAACCTAGACAAATCTATGACCTTCTTCCTATACAGTTGTTCATGCTGACTGGTAGCTCATACTGCAAACAGCTCAGTTCCCAAAGGAGCAGACAATTTACCACTGTCATACATTTAATTTCTCATGTTTTTTCCTTGGTTATCTTTCATGACATTCTGTTCTCCAAAATGCCAAATATCTTTTCTTGCAGGGATTAACTAATATGTGTGAAATGATGCATTTGTTCATGACTACTTTTTAACTTTGATACCTTCTGTTCCTTTTCAGACCTGAAGAAGCACTCACCCAAAAGTCTGCCTACTCTTCCAAGTCTATTAGTGTGCTTACTGAAAGATATATTCTGTCTATAAACAAACATATACATCTTTTGATTTTCAATGTACTCAACACATTCTCCATATCAGTTCCACTTTGCAGCTAAGCTGAGATGATTTGGAAGTATGCAAAATGCGTATCACTCACCAGGTGTAACATGGTGTAGCTATCACTTCTCCTGACAGAAATTCCCTGTCTTTCCAGGTGCATGGACAACTGTCAGGAACATAACATTTCCCTCTATGTTCAGCCATCCTTCAAAACAAAAGAATTATTAAGACAAAAGTATAAATTCACAAGTAGATCAACAAAACTGAATGTGTAGTGTATTGTCTTAACCCCACCGAGGACAGCCTGTCAGCCAGCAAGCCAAGAACAACTGTTTCAGCACCCAAAGCTGCCCAGATCAAATGATCTCCACTGTGCACATCTGGAGACCTCACAAAGCTCACACTTCTGGCTCTCCTTCTTTCTCAAAAGGGGTATGCTGGTGTTGGGCATCAGCCCCTGTGCAAGATCCCAGGTAGTGTAAGTATTCCTCCCTGCAACCTGGTGGTGAGGCTGGTGAGGCTGGTGAGGCTGCAGCCAGGCTGCCCTTCCCTCCCTGCTACTCCCTCATCCTCCTGTCCCAGGGAAGCAACCAGAATGATGTGCCTGCTTCTCTGCACAGAGCGGCAACCATCCTGTTCTGAGCACAGGATAGTGAGCTGGGATGTGGAAGCTGTTGCAGAGTTAGCAGGAGAAAAAGAACACAGTTAACGAAGAGCAGTGGTGGAGGTGACCTGTCAGAACTGTGGAGGTGGAAACAACTAACAAGGTTAAGACAAAAGAGCGGCACTTAATGCAAAAAGCTGCAAGTCTGATCAGACCGTAAATAACTGATCTAGAGATGTGTTTAACCACTTTTTTTCTACCTCCTCAATTCCAGCTGCTTAGCAACATTAACTTCTTTTTAAAAAATGCTACTGACACTCCCAATGCTGCTCTTTAGGGAAGAAATTCCTGCAGCTATCATTGCCACACACAACTGAGAGCAGAGAGACATGTGTTTCCAAAGTATGATCTTGAGATTGCTTTACTTGAAATTGAAGTTAAAAGGAATACACAGATTGGAGTTTTCTTCTCCCCAGAATTACTGGTTCATTTGAATTAATTGGTTTTAAGTCAAGTGTTCAGAAATATAATTAAAGAAAGAACTAGAATGGATAGCACAGGGAGGTCATTTAGAGTCTCTGTCAACGGAAGTTAAATATCTTCCAAGAAAAATGTAGGTATCACTGAGGCTGCCTAAGGGTAGGAGAGTAACTTAGACAGCCTCATGAGATCCCTTCCCCTACAACTCTTATGTACTTCTGTAATTCAAATTAACTTCTTGTTTCTACAGCTCAGTGTTAGGGTGACTTTCAATGTATCTTTGGGTGCTGTCATTCTAAACTAAAATTTCTCATGAAATTTTGAGGTATTCTATTCTATTTTTATAGCATACCAGAGACCTTCAGTGTTTCTTATTCTTTGTCACCTCTTTAAATCTTGACTAAAAGAACTCAAGTTGATGGTGCGATAATTTTAACAATAGAAAATGTAAAACTTTTTTTTTAACTTTAAGAGAACCATTTTTTGCCTACTAGAGTCTATCCTGGCATGGGTTTCCAAAGGGAAGGGCTTCAATACCAAATTTAAGTGTATAAAAAAAGGACATTTTAAGAGCATAAAAAATGTATCATCACAGTTTTAATCCATTATTTGAGAGAAGCTTGGGGTTTGGCTTTTCTGTAACCCTTTTATAGCTTATAATTCATAAAATAATCAATTTATTAAATTTGAAATGGTATAATGCTGCTTGAGTATGACCAGGGCTTTAGCTCTGGTTTTTAACTTAGATTTTAATTATTTGAAATTTTCACATGAACTTTTGGGACAATGCTAACTAGTTTAAGTTCATGCAAAAATCATTGTGATATTTCAGTGAAAATTTACTAACTTTTATATGATGTCTTGCACAGACTCATGCATTTTTGAGTAAAATAGAATTGTTTATTTCTATAACATTAATGGTATTGAAAGCTAACGTCTCAGTTGAGGCTGAAGTTGTAGAGGACTACTGAATACCAAGCAAGAACAACTAGTGAAATCTTAAAAATTTATGCCTGAAATTTGTCCTTCACCACTGCTTAGTCATCTGTGAATGTCAGAAGTAGCTGGAAGGGAAATTCTGGCAGTCTCATTACACTTTGATCTGCGCACAACCAATATATTATCAGGGGGACCATTGGCTATGCATACAGGGAAATAAAATCAGAAGTTGAGAAAAAAACAAGGAACACTCCACTTGAGATCAAATTGCAGCAATTTGTACAGCATGTTTGACTTTTCAAATCTGTAAGTGCATACAGCAGGTATCGGACGAGGCAATGGAAACAGATGGAGGGAGTGGTGGCTGATAGAAATTTCAGAACAAATGCTTTTAGCTTTTGTACTTTGATTTGACCCCTGCAAAGCTCATCAGACAGTTTCTGGGCACCAAATCCAAATACATGAGCTGAAAGAACAAGAATTTTGGCTGAGTTAAGAAGGGCAGAGAGAATGAAGTGGAAGGGGGCCTTCACCTCCCACCTCCCCGCCCCAAGTTGGGCATCAGTACTGTAAGCTGGAGTAGAAGTCTAGGTGAGATGATTACTTGAGCAGAAAGCAGGAACACAGAGGGTTTACATTAAGACTTTTTTCATGTTTGCTTCTAAACTCAAATAAACGATACTCTGCAAGTGGTGGGAGTCATCTCCTGTCCAAATACCAGTCAATCAGACGGGTAGCAAGCTGGATATCTTATGGGATACTGGAAGCACGGTCTCAGGATGAAGAAATTGGGGTACTCCAACAGAGGAAGTTTTAAAGCATGGAGCCTCATAACAGCAGGAAAGACAAAAGGACTCTCAGAGACAAAAGATAGACTTGGCATTTTAACTGTGACTGTGTATCTACAAAAATATATAGAACAATAGTTTCAAAATTAGAGGTGTAATACCACTGGAATTTAAAAAGCAAATAAATAAATAAATAAATAAATGACAATTTAAACTGTGAAAAATATTCCTCCAAAGCTTACCCAGGGGGACAAATGCAGCCACTTGCACAGGGTGGTGAGGGGACACAGGAGAAGTTCATGGCAAGGTTTGCACAGGAGGTCACACAATTCACACCTGCTGCTGGTAATCCAAGCACAGGAGATCTGCAGTCATAGTAGATTTTTCCTTCAGGGCATATGTGAACTTCAAATGCAAAATGCAGGTTAAATGAGATCAACTCATCTTTCACACTGAAGGTTTTCTATTTGTTTTAATTCACAAAATATTTATTTTAATGCATATGTTTTATTACACATAAGAATATAATATGAATAAAAGTCTATAGCCTCATTTGTATTACACAGATATAAAATTAATGGATGTTTTATTATTTAAAAAAAAAATCAACTTAATATTAAGCACCTGGATCTAGGTACCCTGGATCTGATACATAGCTCATTCTTAAAGATGAAGTTACTTTCTAGTAATCAGCACTTCCTAAGGCTTTCTAAACATGGTTGGTGAGCCTAATTTTAGGTATTCACATGAGAACATATTGACGTATACCTCACATGTATTTAGGCTTTTTTATTTCCCAAGTGACTTAATAGTACAATCTGTGCTACAGAAAAAGGAAAAAGAAAAAAAAATAAGGCAACTTGTACTTCTAACCTTCTATTTTAAATATGTCATGACATTAAGTATCTCATAATGGAAATACATGTGAGGAGAAAAACAAATGACTATTCAAAGTCAAAAACTTTCTCTGCGTGCAACTGTAATATGAAACAAGACCATAAAGTACCTGTATTTTCTGTAGTGGCTTCAATACATTTCACTGTCCCATTCAAACACTGACTGAAAAAGAAAAGCAAACCCATCTTTATTGAAGGGTCAGATGTTTTGTAGCCATCATGTTAAAAAAGATAATACAATTTAACCCAATCTCTTCATTTCTTCCTTAAAAAACTAACTGTGCAGAAAACACAGAGCATTGGAGAGGCATAGCAATGGCAGAAAATTTAAGCCCCTACTCTCACCTCCTCAACTACATGATTACCAAGCTTCACTATACTATATATGACCTCAGCCAGAGCCAACTTTGATGCACAAGTCAGAGGCATGATTTTAAATCAGCAGGTTGAAAGCATTGCTTCTAAAATGAACAAGTTTGACCAGGAAACCTGGGAGGTTTCCCCATTTGTTTCAGCAAGGTCAGGATCCCATCAAGAATTAACAATACAAAGTGACACAAATATAGCTCCCTGCAAGTCTTTGACAGACTTTCCAGAACAGAATCCCATTGTTTATTCTTCAGAAACCAGCATCACGTTGCTATCATAATGACTCCAGGTCTAAGAACAGGACTGCAACCTTCATGTCTGTGTTTTGAGATACTCTTTAGATACTGGCCTACAGAATTTTCCAAGTATCCTGTTGTTAAAATAAGCAGGCACATGATCCAATTTACATTAGTCTCCCTTTTGCCTAGTGTATAATAAAAATAAAATCTTGATACAATAGACCTTCATTCTATGTGAAAAAATTCTCAGGGCTCTTGAGTAGCATTCAAACTGTGATACATGAAAGATAAAACTCTTGGCGTTCAAACCTACCAGGAGCCTGTTGGCATGAGGAGGATTTCTCCAGGCTGAAGGGTTTTGCCCTTGTAATGACAATGACAGGCGGATCTGTTAAGATATTTATGCATTTAGATAAAAAAAGCAAAATGAAATGGGATTTGAGGGCAATCCATTTGTCAAACTATTATGATAGACAGGCCTTATAATGTTTAATTTTATCTTATTTTTATAATTTTATATATTATAAATAAATATTTCTAAATATAAAATTTTGATATTTTATATTGTTATAATGATATTTATATAAATTTTTATTTATAATCTTTTTATTTATATTTACGATACACTTTTAAAGGCAAAAATTAAAGGATGACACCCTGGCTGTATTGAAGTCAATGGGAAAAACTCCCACTGTCTTCAACAAAGCCAGGATTTCCCTCAATCTATTTGCTGTTTCTCTGCATTAGTCTTATAGAAAGGAACTTCTCTTAGTTATGGGAAGAGTGTGGCAACATGTAGTTCCCACTCAAAGTACTATCAAAATCATGGGATAGAGGAATTGTCATAGCAAAATCTATTAACTCTGTGATAAAAGCCAGATGGGACAGAAGTAGCAACAGAGTTCTCTAGAAACCATTAAAAAATATGGGAATACCAACCTACCTCATGCTCTTTTATAGTTTGAAACAGTCTTTATATTACATTATGGACTTTACTCATCTTTCAAAAATATATCTCACAATGAACAGCAATAACTCTGTATAATCTTGACATTTATAAATATACTCATTTCAATTTTAATTCAGTACTTGAACTCAGTAACTCCCCAGGGTGGTAAGCTGTACAATTTTGGTATACAATACACAAAACCTATATCCTTTCATTGGGCTTGCATTGTGAGACATAATAAAGACACTCCTAGCCACTCTCTCCATACTGTGATTTTATGGACTGCCACTGTGTAAATTCTTTCTCATTTTTACTTAAGTTATAAAAACAAGGTTTTCATGTGCAAATGCTTTCCCATGAATTCACAAGTTCCATCACCCCTCTAAAGTACAGTAGATGGCTGTACGCACAGTACCAAATGAGGCCCCACTACTGATTAGTATAAAAGAATATGAAACCTTCATATCTTGCTCGCTATCCTCCTTAGGCAGTCCACGTCTTGAGAAAAACAGGAAAATACCCTACTTTAAGCCTTGTTGCAAATAGGAAAATGTGCCTATGTATATACTCTATTTTCTCATGACTTACATTGATACACAAAAGCTGACCGACTCTTCAAAATATTTCCCATCAGGACAATTACATCCTTCTGCACAGTCATCACCGCAGACATTTGCCATAGAAAGTGAAGCACAGGAGTGTTTACAAAAAGAAGAGCACTGATGATAAAGCATACCACTGTGACACATCACAGCTGGAGGAGAGGGAGGGAGAGAGAAGAGAGAACAACATACACTTAATATGTGGAAACTTGAAAACAAAGCAGTATATCATAGGAGTGCAAAACAGCAAAGCAAAATGATCCCTTGCTGCACTAGGGTGAGTTAAAATGCACGAGAAAATTTGCTGGCTTACTGATTTCTTAAGTTAGAAATGTTTAGATTTAGGTGAGACTCTGTCAGAAAATTCCTTGGCTGGAATTATCAACTTTGTAAGCCATAGGTATGTGGTAAGTGTCGGGGTGTGAGAGGGTGTGGTGGGTGTATCCAGGCTCCCAAGAGAGGACGAATGGTCCAGTTAAAGTTGAGGCATTACTCTATGAGTTATAAATGCCATTTTTTTGAACCATTAGTATATGCTGCTTGGCAAATAATTTCCTGCCCTCCCCAAGGAGCCCCTGCCAGCCCAAGTTGCCTTCCCTTGTGGAACAGCCCTGCTTCTGCCCCTCCCTGACTGCTTTAGCCTAATAGGGGCTTCCATATGACTTAGGAGCTCAGCCTCAGAAATTTAAATTCTCTCTGTAGCCAATGGGATGGGACAGGCACCCACTGTGAGGCAGCCCCTGTGAGGCCCTGAATCAGATGCCTAACGTAAAAGCCATTAGCATTCTCCCCTGAGTATGTCATAAGCTCATGGCACAATTCTATTTTCCAGTAAAAAAGCTCAATACCTGTATTTTGTGGAGTGAGTGGCATTTCTAGGATTGTACACATTGCTAAAAGATACTCTGTTCTGCAAACATTACTCACCACAGTAAGAAATATGAGATCTGAAGTCAACGAAGACCCCGTGCTTGCCACAGAGGTAAGCATAGTGAGCCAGAGCATTACACAAACAGCTGCTTCCACATTTGCACGCATCGAAGCGGCATAGCTGGTAGTATAATCCCGGACTGATGTAGGCATGGCAGGGAGCAAACACTTCTTGATTGATGATATCACAGCGAGATGCATACCCAGCTAAGAGAAGGCAACATTGGTTTAGCCAGATCCGTTTTAACATGGCAGTTAGTCAAATGGATAGCCAGAATATTAACACCAAACATAGCCAGTTGTACAACAAAATCTTGTATACAATGTCTTTTTGCAAAGTACTATATATATATATAGTTATAAAAAATAACTGCATAAAACCAGTTATACCTTCCCATAGTAGTGCAGGAAGCTTAAACAGCAAAAAAAAGTATTTCAAAAGAGTTAGTTAGAAGAGTCGTCTGAAGCTTGGAATGTTTTTTCCTACTTGATGTTTCGTTTACCTTTGAAATTAACAATCACCATGTACTTCTTGGCTTGTGGACTCAGAAAGCATTGCAAACTGGAGCTCAGGGACATTCAAGTCCCAAGCTGGCTATATACCTTTTAGTGCCAACAGCCTCTCCTCCTACCAGTAAAGCATACTACCACCATATGTGGTGGAATATCTCTGGGACACCATAGTGTGGATTATATTGAAGCCAATTTTACTGTTAAAAAAGTGACCCCACCCTTCATCCTCCTTGCTCATTTTCATAAACACACACTGAAACAGGAATTTCTGGAGCTGATCAAGGGAGGTTATCCTTCCCCTCTCGTTTGCCCTGGTAAGGCCCCATGTGGAGTATTGTGTCCAGTTCTGGGCTTCCCAGCTCAAGAAGGACAGGCAAGTGCCAGAGAGGATACAGAAGACAGCTACAAAGATGACTAGGGGCCTGGAGCATCTCTCTTACGAGGAGAGGCTGAGGGATTTGGGTCTTTTTAGTCTGGAGAAGGCTGAGGGGAGATCTGATCAATGCTGATAAATACTTAGAGAGGGTGTCAAGAGGATGGGGCTGGTCTTTTTTCAGTGGTGCCCAGGGATAGGACAAGAGGAAATGGGCATAAACTTGATATAAGAAGTTTCACCTAAACATGAGGAGGAACTTCTTTACTTTGAGGGTGGCAGAGCACTGGAATATGCTGCCCAGAGAGGTGGTGGAGTCTCCTTCTCTGGAGATATTTAAAAGCCATCTGTGCAACTTTCTCTAGGTCGACCTGCTTTGGTATGATCTCCAGAGGTCCCTTCCAACCCCATATCCCTCTGTTATTCTGTGGAGTCTCTCAGTAAATTAGATTCAAGGAGTGAACTGGACTTGTTTGAAAAGTAACTTGATAAAATAAGTAAACGAACAAACAATGATTTCTTTTTCCATTTCATCACACGGAGATCATCACAGGCCTGGAAGAATGTTCACTCTGGCTCAGCACAGGGGCAGGACTTCCTACTTGAGGATCATCCAGTGATAATTAAAGGATCACAGGAAAGTTCAAGCCAGAAAGGACCCCAGAAGATCATCTAGTCCACCCTCCTACACTAAGCAGCTTACATTTATGTCAAAATCCACCCTTACTGAGGAAGCACAGAACTGAAGGTGAGGCATGAAGTATCTTGGAGAGCACTAACTTGACTGACATGTACTGCTTTAGATGACAGTGAATGCTGCAGCCATAAAAAGTCTTAGAATGCCCCAGATTCTTCAAGGTTTATGGTTATTTTAGGCTTGCTCCAACAAGCCCTAAATATGGCCAAATTCCACATCCCCAGACAGGCATTATGTCTGAAACATTAAAACCATTAGACTAAATTTTGTCAGAATTGGCAAGTACTGTCTGCTCATTGTCTCCATTAATTGAAAATAACAGCAACATGGAAAGGAGGAAACAGTGAAAGTTCAATGCAAAACATACGCGTGTGAACCAGCCAAAACTAAATCTTTTTACAGGTATTTGAACAAATCCACGCATCTGATTGTTTGCATCATGTTGTGTCAGAGACCATAGATGGAGGATAAGAAAACTTTTTAGTGCAACTTAGACAAACAGAGAAGCCAGAGACAGGACTTTTGATCTGAACACTGTCTCAGCAAGACACTGCCTCCTGCACTTTCTTTGTCAATCTACAACTGTGCATCAATCCTCTTAACTGGAATAAATTACAGAACTACATACAGTGTAGCCTAGCACTCTTCATGTCAAATATACAGCAGAATTTAGGATTCATGGCCAGTAAACCCAGCATTGAGTGATCTACTAGCTTGTATTTACAAAGGACTTACTTAATTTCACATGCTAAATGCATGAAAAGAGTGGTCTTTGCCAAGAAAGAAAAAGCAAGGAAAGAGTGCGCATCTAAAACTGAAGTTAAAATATATGTAGATATTCATTAATGTATAGGAAGTAATAGTGCAACTTATTCACACAAAACCCAAAAATATCCCATAATAATACAGCTAATTCCAGATTCCTATGTGAAAACATACCATTTTGTTGATTAACATTGCAAGGATCAACCACAGGAATATTGATAGGCACCGAACAAGCTGAGGAAACCTTCCATGCATTGGCATGAAGTTGTGGGGTCCCTTCTATCATTCCTGCTGGAGAACTGGAAAGGAAAAGATCAATACTGCAAGCATCCTGCTGACCCTATGGACTACACGAGGGAAGATGCAAGTCCATCAGAAAGGCTTAGATGCATAGTCACACTGAACATTCAACGTGTCAAAAGAATGTCCATCTGTGAGGTATAAATAAGAGAGGGCGTGTGAAGCTTTTTCCTCAATATTTTACTTATGCAAAAATATTCTTACATTCAAAGTCTGCCATCATTTACACTTAATTCAAGTACTCTGAAATCAGTTAGAGGAGGCATTAATAACAGCAGAATTCAGCCTTTTTTCAAGTAAAAAAATTTCACTATATTCTAGAGGGGGGCTGTTTGCGTCTTGATACTGTTTTTCACTAAGTATTTCAAAAGCATTTATTATTGCTAAAAAGTTTTGCAATATTATAGCTTGTAGGAACTGAAATCAAAGAATAAGGAGTGTGCTCTTCTAATAAACTATTCCTGTGGTTCAGAATTTTTTTTTTTACATTAAAATGAGGTGTAGGAAAAAATCAAGGAAAAAATGTGAGGATCCTATGATCCAAAAGAGTATTGTCCACTCTTCATCAGTGCTCGTGTATTCGCTCTGATGGTAAGGGAGCAGCGGGGAGGCAAAAAAGTACATTCACACAATATCATTAACCAGTAACTTCTATAAATAATATGGTAGTTTTCAAAACTGATTTAGCTAAACATCTTACAATGACTTAGTTAGATTTATGAGTTTCATATTTTTGTCACTAACAGTTTAATTAAGAGATGTTGTATTGATTAGTTTAATAAAGTATGTCTACATTAATGAAATTAAATAATCAGATTATTACATTCAACAAAACATTTCACTTGTTGCTAAGCACAATCTAAATGTACAATATACAACTTACAGAAAATCATCTCTTAAATTCCCATTGTATGTTCCACATAATCCCAGTGTTCTTCTCTTCCAGCCAACGTCAACTTGAACATAGATTCTCTCTCCATCTTTAGCAAACAGTATCTTCAAACCAAAACTAGTTTTCAGTTGAACAAACAAAGAAGATATATTCTGAATTTCAATAGCCCCTGCACATTACAAAAGCAAAATTAAAACAAAGTCACTGAAATGAAACTTTCAGGTTGTATAAGTTTATGCCTGAAACAAAATAGGGTTTGAAAACTCAGAAATAAAATGAGAAACTATGCACAACCTCACCTACAGCCAAATAACCTCACCCATTCTCCATCTGAATTTATGAGACTACATATCTTTTCATTAGTGACACAATTCAGGAATTGCAACTGCTGTCAACAGTAAAAAATCTCTCACCTTTCTGTACCTGTGAGTTATCCAGAAACCCCTCTCACATATCTATTTTTTTTTAGAAGAAAGCAATGCAACAGCATGCCTCTGGCAATGAGAAGACAAGAAACCACTTGTTTCTTAGCCCCCAGGGATAAGATTAATTAACAGATGCCTGTAAAATGTACTGCAATCTTCAGATTGAAGGTTCTCTTTTATTACTATTGATATGACATCAATATAGTTCTTTCCTTAGATTGTATGTGAACTAAGGCCCTATCAAATTCCCAGCTTTCCTTCCCAGCAAATCCATTATGTGAGGAAACGGAGATTTCACAGTCACAGCAGCCATTTGCTATACATTGTCAGGCTACTTCCAGCAACAGGCTTAAATCAGATCTACCTTCACAAGGCAGCCTCTACAAATGCACACACACACGCTTAGCTGCACAAACTGAAAAGCTGAAAAGAGGCAAATAAAGTAATTATATGATCTTAAAGATGCTCTTGACTGATAAGGCCTAATAGATAACACCCAATTATCAAGGACGTGACATCAAAATATTTGTCATAGATTATATTTGTTGCAGACTATGAAAGGAGACAAGAAAGTGAATAGGGACCGACTCAAAAGAAATTACGAAGCAGAACTTTAAACATAACTGAAAGTATAAACGATCTATGAAACTCATTGCCACAGGAAACTACAAATGACCAAAGCAGAACTGTGACTGGACAAACTCAGTGAAGAAAAGGCATAGCTGCAACCACCAGCATAGAAATCCCTAGGTTCTGTTTTGCCAGAGACTGCGAAAGAGGAACTACCACTTTGCTCTGAAAGAGACTAAAAATTCAGTAAGAATTTATTACTGATCACTGTAAGATACAAAATTTAGCAGTATCATTTCCACCTACAGTGGAGGTGGAAATTAATTTTATAATATACTTTTAAGGTTGATTTATCTTACTGGCCTTTCCAAAAAGGTGAAGTAATCTGCCTGAAATCACAATGCTAGTCAGTGCTGAAATCAACATAGATCTTGTAGAACATATGGTTTCTATTCCATGACCTTTATTTCAAAAACCTTTAATCAAGGTAGATCTTAACATCAGCATCAAAACTATTTTCATTCTTTCTTCACCTCTCTTCTTTTTCTTACCTACTCTTCCCTAAACACAAACAAAATGAGTGGAATTTATGGACACTTTGTGAGATAATAAATACAAAGAAATAAGGGCATAATGAAGGACTCTATTTCACAGGCTGAAAAAGTACATTTCTAGAACCATTGCCGAGGTTATAAGAAGTAAGTTATTGTACATTTTATAAGGTACGTTTCAAGAAATTCTTTTTTCATAAACACATACTACTAAAAAGCTTTGGAGCATATACGAGGAAGAATTCGAACCTTAGTAAATTTGTAGTCCATACACTTCTTACCATTAAGGTTAAAAAGTTGGTTAGGGCCAGTTTGTACTCCACCATATCTTGTGAGAGTTACTTGTTTGCTCACATCATCTTCAAGAACTAGTGTTACAGACTCAATGCAGGCGTGGTCAAAGTTCTAAGTAGAAACAAGTTTCATCATCAGAAACAGGCAAAGACATTAATATTACCATGGAAAGCAAACCCAAACAGACAGGGAAAGAAAGCAGTTGTACGGACAGGAAATACCTTAGATAAATAGAACTGTCATCAGGTAAATCGGTTGTAAACTATCCCTCAAAGTGTTAAACAGAGCATCCAAAAATTGTATGTAGAAGATAATATAACAGTGTATATGAATATAAGAACAAGGAGAGTGCATTTTAGTTATTATGGCAGTGTAACAGTAAGTGGACAGAGGTCCCCAAGTGCTGATACTGGGTTCAAAACCCATACTTGTATGAGTGCTCCTCATTGTTGGGTTAACCTGTGTTTGAACAAGAGTCTGACCCAATCTCTATCAAGCTGGTGCAACCAAAGCCCAAATGCAGCAAGCAGAAGAAACTACTGTACACATGAAGGTGCTTCTCTTTTATCTTGACACCTAGTCCTAATCTCTGATTGCACACAGAAGGATATCTTTTCTCCAGAATTATACTAAAATAATTTCTAAATATCTGACTGTTTGAAAAATGTTGACTTATAAACTAACTCACACTCATCCTTTCAAAGCACTATCCGGGCAGAATGCAAGTACAAAACAAAAGGTGACATATAACCAGCTTAAACCAAGCATATTACACTCCCCAAGGTCCCTATGATTTCACCCAGGAAGTTCCAAGGTGCCTAGAGTTGTGCTAAGGGTCATTTCCAGTAGCATATTCCAGTCTCTCAGTGGCTACCTAACCAAGCGCTTCATGCTTGAGGCCAGCTGAAATGCAGAAACAGGAATCTCAACACCTATGCAGGAGAAGGAGGTGCCTACAAGAAAAAGCAGAGGCATTGGCTCATAATCTGAAGGGATGGGGGACTCAGCCTCACAGTAGGGCAGCTTCAGAGCATCACTCTCCGCTGATGAGTTAAGATATCCCAGCCCTCAGCACACAGGTGGCTGAGAGCCTGGGGGACTAATAGCATGATTAAATCCACTCTCGTAGGTAAGTACTTTTTATAAGCACCTCTATTGGTAAACCCTGTTGTTGGATACCTGCCAAAATACTTTCAAACAAGTATGTGTGGTGGCTAGTCTCTTCAATACTTTCTAAAAGGCATTCTTCCAACAAATTAAATAACATATCAAACAAAAATTTAAAGCTGCCAAAAAATATGTGTTGCCTAATTAGCAGTGTATTAAACCTGTTCTGTGCTGCCAGCAAGAGCTTTTCTAAAGCCTAAGACACCTGTTTGTACTGGAACCAAAGATACTTATTTAATGTGCATGAATGAATAACTCTTCAGACTTTATCCCTCTAAAGATGAAATTGATTTTACAAAGGGTGATACAACATGTAGCAATACAACCAGTTACCAAAAAAAGATGTAAAATGGTTTCAATATATGATATTTTTCTGTTCAACACAACCCAGTAGTTTACCATAGAACCTATACAAGGCTTCCTGAAAAATGGATGTACACATTTGTTGTGAATGTTCAACAGAAGTGTGACTTACTTGTCCACAAGATGCTTTCTGCAAAGTGATTGTGAATTTGTTTTTCCCAGTGCCTTTTACCAAAATGTACTGGCAAATCCCAAGAAAAGTAAAATGACGTCCATCAAATGTTGTGAAATGAGAGCTACCTGTGATGGAGCATTCAGCTTGAGAGAAAAAGGATAAACAAGAATGTTCACTTGCATAGGAATGTATCGTTATTCCATAAATGATGGAAGAAAGATAAATAAGAAACTTTCTCTCCCATTTCTAAGCACATAATCCAGGCTAACTTTATCTAGCTAGCTATTACGGTATTTGGAAATAAAATATGTTAAATACACCTATGTCCATCAGATATGCTCTCAGGTTGCACAGGCCACCATGTGGCATCTTTTGGTTCTAACAAGATGAGGTGCCTTTGAGTTACAAGTTCTCTAAAATACAGAAGAGCTTTCTCTTATTACAACTCTGAAGTTTCCTAGAATCTTCTTCCTCAACAACTTGTGGTATGACTGAGTGTGAAAGAGGACAATCTTTCTCATTCCTTCTAGGTACTATGGCACTGCATTTTGTTGCAGGTATGAAGAGGATGCAGGTGTCTGTCCTCAAGGTACATCTATATTTGTTTTTCAGTTCAGATGAGGACTGCACAGTTTTTGAAGCAACTCTCTGGTGCATCCCCAGTTGCTGCACTTTCACTCACACCACAGGACAGTGTCAGAGCACATGAACTAGATTCATTCTGGCTGCAGCTGCTGCAGGAGATGCTCTGTGGGAGCATATCTAACCTGCTCCTCCTACTACCAGGCATTTAGTCCCTAGGACCAGACTAGAGTAGTCATAATTAAGCCCTGACATGCACATACAACACACACAAGACATGGAGTAGTTCTCAGTGTCAGCTCTTTTACACTACACTACCTGTCAATCCTTTCTGAATGACTGTTAAGCCTTCTTTATTACCTCATTCAGAGGGGGCTCCTTAATTTGTAAAAAATTCTCTCTTTCAGAAGTTTCATTGTATAATGTTGTCTAATATACAGAAGTGTTAAGAGAGTTTCACTTTGCGACTACCACATGTTCCTCTGAGTAACTCGTTACAGACATATAATCTTTAAAGGTAAGGATCATTATCCAAATGTGAATTGCTGATATGAGGCAGAAAATACAACACACTGAGCTTTTTCTTCTTATTTGCGTTACAATTGCACCTAGAAATGAAGAGATCCTTATACCTGGCCCAGGTACTGCACAGGCAGTAGAAATATCTGCCTGCCTCAAAGAACACAGAGAGTAAATAGGAACATAGAAGACAAGAGGTAGATGTACCACAGTGAGTTGGCAACGCAAATGAGAAAAGGTAAGATGAGTATGGTCGGGCAGTTAACAGCTTCATTGTTACTCTCAACCCACTGCTACTCTCAACCTCCATCTGCTTAATCTTTCTTCTTAAATTAGCATCACAAGCCCTTGGATCATATTTGGTTCTGTTATTTTCTGAAAAGTTTATCTCTTATGTTCATTGAGGAGAGAAAAGAATAGTAAAATACAGATACCTGGGCAGTCGTGATCAGTGCAGTTCCAAATGCCACCAATACAAATACTAAAAAGAAAAACCACAAAACACAGAAATTCAGTGTTCTGATCTTCATCAAAAAGAGCAGATTTGAGCTAATTAATATGTCTTGAATTCACCCTTTCCATAGAATAGCCTGCATATTTTAGTGATACACAGAGCCCAGACTGTAAAACACAGATAGTAACTATTCTTTAAAATGTAAGTGTGACTATGACGTTAAACTAACTACAGGCAACGGTCACAGAAAGAGGAAACACAGACGTGAGGCTTTCACATACCAGTTGCTACATTCTTGTTCAATTTTTGAGCCTACAGGAAAGGCAGTTCCATGATAAACACAAGGACAATTTGACACAGAGATACAAGTTCCATTTTCCATAATGAGACCTATTGGGTGTGAAGTGAATGAATGAGACAAAAAACAAGTTAATGAACTCTGATCACTGCTTTTCCCCCATCTGACTCAAACATTCAAACCTGCCAGAAGGTGATCTCATCTTAACTGGGGACCAGTAAAGGGGGGATTAGGGAGTGCAGAGAGTCCAGTGATGAACAGTGAAGTTCTCTCACAGCAGTTGCCACTCTGAATAGTTTCTTTATGAAAAATGTCTGCCTTAAGCATGTAAAACTGCACAGACTCAAAAATGAAAATATTCTAAGATCACATAACCTTCAGTCCCTCTAGAATAGGACTCTTCATAGTCCAATCCCTAATTTCTATTGAGTACAGGTCTCAGGAAGTTTGTTTCCTTGTACATTCTGTTTAAACAAAATCTCAATAGATTTTTGAATAATTCAAATAGAGTTAATTAAATCTATGTAGTATCTTATTGTAGAAAACATTAGTGATGGCTCCAGATTTTAATTAATACTTCATTCTGAGCCACCTTTGTCTTCTAGAGAATATTTAGAGCTCAATAAAAGGAAAAATCTTTTTTTTATTTATTCTGTGAGAATAAAGACAGCTAGAGCAGAACTTACAATATTCATATTTTCTGGCTTTAAGCACAGTCTATTTAGACAACTTTATTATGTTGCTGGATATTAGCTTTATGCATATTTTTTTTCACATTAAATTTATAGCACTTACCATCTGGGCAGTAACAGCCATCTAAACAGTGTAGGTTGCTGCCAAGACAATCTTTCTCAAATGTGCAGGTTGGTGGACAACAACTGATACAGTCACGGTGTACAAAGCTGTCTTCACACTTCTCAGCTAGAAAAAAATACATGGTACATTGAACATTAGTGCAATTTCTCTTTCCATACTGGAAAACACCTCTATCTCAAATAAAAGAGTTGTGTGGTGCTTCTGGTATGGGTAATTATTCAGATCAAGTACAATGGATTGGTAGGAGAGGTTTTAACTGATGAACTGTGGTGAATCTCTCACCAGTATTTAAGTCTTTCTTTACCAAATTTTTACATCACTCCTCCAAAAAAAGTTATAGTTTCTGTGACAGGGGAATATGTGTTCATATCTCAGCTAGTTCAAAGTCTTGTGCTGGAGACTGAACTAAAATTGATGGGTGTTGGTGATAACTAGAAGGAGCTGTATAACTGTGTTTTAGGGTTTAACTGCCCTATAACTGTGTAATTGTGTTATAGGGCCAGCAGAGGCTGAAAGGTCATCTGGGAAGAGAGCAAACATCAAATTTTTGACATCAAAAAAATAGGTTCTTCATCTAGAATATGATCAGATGCTTGTCCTAGAATATGATCAGCACATGTGATGTTTCAAGCAATCTGTGGAAACATGATTTTTGTATGGATCTAAATCAGATCACAATGGAAGTAAAATATTCATCTATCAAGTCACTGGCTTCATTGTTTACAGCAGTAGTGAAACTGGCTGTTCTACTTCAGTATCAGGTTTGAGTTCTATAGGGACAAATGTTGTCAAGATAGAATTATTTGAAATGGATACATGTGGTATCTCAAAGGTCACATAGTATGCTTTATTGAATAGTCTTACTACAGGCAGGAAAATCATCCCTCCAGTCCCGCACCGGGGAGCCAGCGTGAGAGCAAGCTCTAGCGTACTCTGTCACCGCCCTGCAGTATGTTTCATCATCATCCACTCTGAAATGATAAAACAAGGGAGTAATAAAATAAAATAACTCAGATCCCATCTACAAACCTCTACCACAAGACACTGCACAGGATACTTCATATATAGCTGACACCAGCCAGTCATAACAGCACACAGTGAGGTAAACTCAAATTTTATTCAGATGTTAAGTCACATAAGGCGAGATACCACCAGTTTTGTTACCTAGGAAGTCCAACAAGTCCCATCACTCACTGTGGAGGATCTGATGCCAAAATGAACTAGTCATAACACAACATTTCTATTATAAGCATGACTGTGACACATCAGCTGAGTTTTTCTTTCAACACACAAGATCATGCTTCCAATATTAATGGTCTTAAGAATATTTTATATTGTGTTTGTGTTCTGCTTTCAACGCATCTGTTATCAACAAACACCAGTATACTCTTTGTTACAGTGATCACAGTCTCTCCAGCTCTCCTTATCTAATCCAATTAGATAGGTCTTAATAGAAAGAATACTTGGCATATACTATGGCCCCACAAGAAGCTTCATAAACTGATACTAAGCCACAAGAAGAGAGGTCTCTTTTATAAACAAAATATAATCCCAAACTAATGAGGTTCTGAGACACAGAAACTTCCTTCAAGTTTTTTAACATTCACACAGTTGTCATCAACACAGGTGCATGTTGACAAAAATTAAATCCACTTTAACATCATGACACTGATTCAATATCACATTTGAAAATTTGCTTTCTATTATTCTTCTTTTGCTAAGAAAAAATCAAATAAACTCCTGAGTTATAAAGTGACCATATGCAGGCAATCTATCTCTGAGCAAAATCAAGGTACAGATCATAAGCTTCAGGAAGCACACTCTGGAGATTTGCCTACAAACATAAATTCTTCAATCTTGACTTAATGACAAAGCAGAAAAATGAAAAATCGTGAAAAACGAACTAACAAGTTGTAAGGGATGCTACCAAGTGATTCTTACTTTTATTCTTGTGACCTTTTCTGCAGGTTAAATTGATGATGCTTGGAGAAGGCCATAATAGTATCTGGCAAAAATCCTGCTATTTATGACAAGTACTTCTCAATTTAAAAACTACAAAGGAAGTAGTACGTTTCCCAGTCATTTAACTTGAATTGCTGTCAAGAACTAAACAGAAGTCTGGAGAGCTAAGAGAAAAATACCAGGCTGCATGTAATGCCAGCAGCTAAGGAGGTATAACACACTCCAAAGCCAATGAGAGTTTAATTTCTTTGACAACACTGAATTTACATAAATTAAATAATTTTGAAAACTTCTACTAATTTAAATCATAGTGGTTGCTCATAAAAAATGTCCAGCTGTGTCAGACAAATAGTCCTGCACCTCCACTATAATTGATATTTCCCCCAGGTATCATCTCCATATATTTTTAATTCAGGACCTCCAGATACAGGTTTCAGGGGTTTTGTGATTAGCAGTTCCTTTTTAGTTGTTAGTGATTCTCCATGGATTTCTCTTCTATGTATTTGACTGGTATTTCCCTGAATCCATGTAAACCTTTAGCAATCAAAATATCCCTTGGTAGGCTGGTTCTGTGCCCTTTGTTTTCATCCTAAATCACCCACTGAGAATCCCCATCTCTTTTGCTTTGAGCTTGGTTCCTCCTAACTTCCCTCAATGTTGCACAGTTCTGGGCTCAAGCGAGAGTGAGTATTCATGTCATGTGTCAAAAATAAATACACAAGAACTCCAGTCTTACCTGCAAAGATCATTCATACAGCTAGAAATATAAGAATACGGATCTATGCTTTCATGACAGCTGAGAAAAGGAAACTGTAGGAATATTTGGCACTTGAAGAATATGTCCTGTGCATTAAGGAGAATCAATAAATGGCAGTTAGCAAATACTTTCTGAACAAACGTAATGCTTTTTAGCTTTGTTTCCCTAATCTAGGGTCATTGATATCCCCTAAAATTTTATAATCTTAATTTATTATTATGTCTCCTTTTATTATTCCTCCTAAAATTTGTCCCCTCTGCCTAGACTAGCTTGATTGCATGCAGCTTCTAAACCAGCTTGGATGAAAGAGTGTGAAGAAAAGCATTTTGTGTCAATGCAGGAGCTGAGCATGTTACTTCTGCAGTATTTCACAATCTCCAAAATAATGAGGTGTAAGATGACAGGACAGGAAACTGAAACCAAGTTTAATGCAGCAATGAAGAGATCTGCCAGCAGACCTGTGCCACTTGGCAGATCTTATTTGAGCTTTTTTGCTTTTAAGCTAAACATCTGCAGATCTTCAGATATTCCCTAGCAACGGTCCTGATATGAATCTTGCCTTTATCAAAGCCTCAATGCATCTAAGGCTTTTTTCAACACGGTATATATTGCTATATTCTTGAACCATTACTAGGCAGTGAAGATTAATAAATATATATATATATAATAAACATGATTAATTTACCTCAGTGAGTTCTGTGTTAGCCGAGCAAGGACTGGAAAAATCTGAGGCAGTAGGTACACAAGTTACATCATCTGAGGTTTGCACAACCCAGCTATTTGCAAATTCAGCAATATCTTCTGTGTATTCACCTACTGCACAAAAACATTGGAAGAGCACCCAGGAAAAAAAAAATCATCAACATAAACACCAAAGACAGCTCGGAAATTTCAGGTAGTTTTTCAATGTGTTCATTACCTCAGTTACAGATACTTTTCGAAGTATGGGTAGTGTAGAAAAATGGGGTTTGTTAGGTCTTTTTTTTTAGTTTCAGGTAGTATTTTATACTACATCTAAATGAAAGGATTAAAAAATATATGACAAGATGCTGGTTGGGGTTTTCTTATGTGCAATCAATTAATATTTTATAACAGATATACAAATAAGGACAACGGTAATGCATTGAATAATTAAGAAAAAAACATACTTCTTTAAAATAGCTTAAGGCTTTCATCATGTTTCAGTTAGCACTATTATCCTTTTCCCTTGCTGCAGAAAAGCCCTACAACAAACACACCACTACATTCTCCTCACAGCCAGAGCATGGGAGAAATAATGAAGGAGATGCATGGCTGGAAGTCATGGCAACAGGCTGAGGAAGATACACGAACATACAAGAAGGTTGGCAGTAAAGAAAAAGAGCCAAAATTTCCATATTTTTGCAGCAAGAACAAAATATTACATTTTCTCTATGTTCTTAAGTATGTTTAAAAGAGTATATTGTCTCCACCTTGAAGAACCTTACAGTAATTCTTATGTATGTTATGGTTGTCTATATCTGCGCATGGCTAGGAGATACAGCATTGACATGAAATCAGCTGCAGGTTTTTTCACAGAGTTGTGCTATCCAAAACTTAATCTAACTTTTTCCAGCACAAGATGTATAAAGTTTGAAACTTTGCAATGTGGAAAGCCCCAAAGCACATTAATCAGATATTTGTACTTGGATGTCCACAAATAAACAAAGATAAGATCCTAATCACCAGTTCTATTTCATGTAAGAGCCTGGAAGATTAAAACATTTCTCCCTCTCTGACAGAATAGTTCTTTATGCAGAAAACCCTTCCCAAATACAAAAAGCTGGGGTTTGATCTAGAGGTAAACCTGTTGGCATAAATCTGCTTCTGCAAAAACATTAAAAATATTTCATTAATATTTTGGCATCTTGAAAAATGTTCTAATCCTCAAAAAATGCCACAAAATAGAACCACTGTCCTTGAAACAGTTCTATACACAGATACATACATATTAAAGCAATACAAAGATGCCATTAAAGGTGATGATAAGGAAAGAGAAAAGGAGTTTGTTTTTACACTGCGCTTTCAAATGGGGTATTAAATGTGCCTCTCAGCAACTTATTAATTTGGGGCATTGCAAATAGAGAGCATTCAGACTCTAGAAGAATCAGGATAGATATAAGAGCTTCCCTTATACTACTGGGGAAGTAGTTTAGCTGGGGGGGAAATAACATCATGCCAGGTGATTTACAAGGTTTGGAAACACTTAGAAAAATGTTGTGCCTTAGAAGTAATTTGATTTAGCAGTCTATTCTTGTGAAGCCATCAGAACTTCCCGCTTTGTACTTGCACAGAGTCAAGGCACCATGTTACACAACTGGTTCGAGGTTAAAATGATTCATAGTGCTCTTGATTGTATGCTAAAATAATGCTATCATTTCTGATAAAGACAAATTCTAGAATAAATTATGATGGTGAAGCAATGTAGCTCTGAAAATAAGAAAGGTAGAAGCTGGAAGTCTTTTATAACAGATAATACATTCAAAGATACTGAAATTATTATTTTTAGAGATCACGTGAATTCATTATCTCCTCCAAACTCCATTTTTCTCCATTATTACAGCTCACCGGTTGTAACTAGTTATTACACATACTACAATCTGGTGTGCAGAAGTTAATGCATGGAACAGTATGCTTTCATGGCAGAAGAGGTCTGAGCAATTTATATCAGGCAGATTTTTAAAGACTATACAAAGATAAGTATACTGTGTCTTCCCTCGCTTAGAAAGTAAAAAATCTCTGTTTAAATCATAAAAAATTACAGTGAGAAAACTTCTGATTTAAGAATATGCGGGGCCGTGGGACTACATTCTCTTGGCAATTAATGGTGACAGCAAAAATCCTATCTTTGTTTTTATCAGACACTAAGAAAAGTATTCCTCATATTCTCAAGTTTGTTTGGTTTTTCAGGTGTTCTTTTCACATTAGTTGCAAGTAGGACAAAAGTCCCTATAGAGTATTCCCTACATATTCTGCAGACATACTGCACTGAAATAACTGCAACTGGACTCTCTTTTTACTGTAATATATATAAAGTGATCAGGGAAGCTGTTCACACAAGGTAAGGGTGTATTTCTAAGCTTTTTACTTACTATTTTGCAGTATCAGGTCATCATATTTATTGCCATTAAAATTTCCACAGAGACCACAAGGTTTTCCCTTATGATCTTCTGTCAGCTTAATATAAATACCAGAGTTTCCATCCCAAGCAAGAGAAAAACCAAAGGTAGTCTTCACCAGAATATAGTCAGCCAGTCTCTCAACAAAAGCATTTCCAATGGTCCGAGGCAACAATAATCTGGAAAAAAACCCAGCCTGCTTCAATGATCTCAGATGAGATGAGGTTAGTGCTAGAAAAACATCACATAAAACATCACTTTCTAACTCACTGAGCCCTTTTTCCCACATGTATACAGTCACTTCCATTCAATTCTTCATCGTATTTTTATTATCTTTTCTTCTTATTACTTCTCTGTATCAACTGTCAAAAAAGAATGCTTTTCTGCTGTGTACACCTGTCATTTCTCCCAATTAAAAGCCTGAAAGAATAATGCATCTTCATTTTCAAAGTCCAGCACACACACGTAAAGGGATACGTGACATCAAGAGCATGCTGCGTTGCACAAGGAGTTATGTGACACTATGACCACCAGCAGCCCTTCTGGGCACAGGCAGTCTCACTAGGCTAGACATCTGCAAATGAAGACACTTACAGTATAGAAAATATTATTGACCAAAATACTGTGTATCTTCCTCCTTTGGTCAAAGACAACTGGACAATAATACTGCACCATGGATCTAACCCTAATCTTCGAAAGTTGCTTCTGTTGGGATTGCCAGTATCACTGCAATATCAGATGCTAATGGCTATAGCATTACATAGAATCATAGAACAAGTTGAGTTGTAAGGGACCTTAAAGATCATCGAGTTCCAACCCCCCTGCCATGGGCAGGGACACCTCCCACTAGAGCAGGTTGCTCAAAACCCCATCCAGCCTGGCCTTGAACACCTGGGGATCAAGGATGGGGCATCCACGACTTCCCTGGGCAACCTGTTCCAGTGCCTCACCACCCTCACTGCAAAGTATTTCTTTCTGGTGTCTAATCTAAATCTCCCCTCTTGCAATTTAAAACCATTGCTCCTTGTCCTGTCACTACACTTCCTTGTAAAGAGTCCCTCTCCGGCTCTTCTGTAGGCTCCCTTCGGATATTGAAAGGCCGTTATAAGGTCTCCCCAGAGCCTTCTCTTCTGCAGATTGAACAACCCCAGGTCTCTCAGCCTGTCTTCATAGGAGAGGTTCTCCATCCCTCTGATCATCCTCATGGCCCTCCGCTGGACCCATTTCAAGAGGTCCATGTCCTTCCTGTGTTGAGGACTCCAAAACTGGGCACAGTACTCCAGGTGGGGTCTCATGAGTGCAGAATAAAGGGGTAGAATCACCTCTGGAGACCTGCTGGCCACACTTCTCTTGATGCAGCCCAGGACGTGGTTGGCTCTCTGGGCTGCCAGCACGCACTGCTGGCTCATGTTGAGCTTCTCAACCACAAGCACTGCCAAATCCTTCTCCTCAGGGCTGCTTTCTAGACATTCTCTGCCCAACCTGTATTTGTGCCTGGAATTGCCACGTCCCAGGTGGAGGACCCTGCACTTAGCTTGGTTGAACTTCACACAATTTGCACGAGCCCACCTCTCCAGCCTGTCCAGGTCCCTCTGGACGGCAGCCCTTCTCTCCAGCGTGTCAACTGCACCACCAAGCTTGGTGTCATCAGCAAACTTGCTGAGGGTGCACTCTATCCCACTGTCCATGTCACTGACATGGTGTTAAATAGTACTGGTCCCAGTACCAACCCCTGAGGAACACCACTCAGTTACTGGCCACCACTTGGACATTGAGTCGTTGCCTGCAATCCTTTGAGTGCAGCCACCCAGTCAGTTCCTTAACCAGACAGTGATCCAACATCAAAGGAGATGGCAAGAACACTTGGCAATAAAATGTTAAAACCTAAAAAAAAAAATTAAAACATTTACCTGGTTCCTTCTTTTCTTACTTCATGTCCTGAAATAATTATTTCTTCTTGGTTTGAAAAAAACAAGCTGACAGACCTCTGACAATTATATACCGAACCGTAACAGTGAGGACTGTTATGAACCTTAGAGGGGAAAAATATACATTGAAAAAGAATACATGATTGTTATCAATGATTTCATGCAATTTTTCATAAAGTCTTATGATATTTTACATTTCTGTGCACCAATCACTGAAAGATATTTACAAATAATACTTAGAATACAAAAATTCACAGTAAGAAACATAAGCAAAATTTGAAGTTCCTGCTACCCAATACTACTGAGAAATACAGCAACTGTTTAATAGCACAAAGCATCACAAGACAATGGTTTAAATACCAGATGAAATATTCAGGTTTTTTACATAGATGGACTTCACAGACCTAGTTTATAACTGCCAAGGTAGGAGCTTGTTATTTGCCCTGAGGAGACATCTCTATTGCTCTGTTTCTAGAGGTCTGATCTACAAGAGGGGACTACAAACCCATACAAAACCTCAGCGTTCTCCATGCCAGCTGAGACTGGTGCCAGCTGAGCTACAACACGCCTTCCTGAAAAACTCAGGATTTGTTCAGATCTTGGAGTGCTCCCACAGATTACTGCCTCTGCTAAAATCCATTTTGTGCTGGCTTTCCAGCCCTGCTGGTGGAGAAGGGCAGGCTTTTCTGAAGTCTGTTTCTCCCCATTATACATATATAGCATAGCAAGCCAGCATATTTGTCTGAATCATGTTTTCAGCTTCCCTAGTTTGAAAAAAGCAATGGAAATACAAGTTTCTGTCAGCCAGAGAGAGACTTGCAAAACTGCTTGTCTCAGATACTGACAATGTGTGACTTTCATGACTACCCCACTACTAGAGAGAGATGTTGAACAGATCTCAGATGCATGCTTTAAAAAATGAAAGCCAAGCAACTCCTGTCTCAGAATGTCTATGGTTTTATGGTAGTGAAGTAGATCTCTCATAAAAAATGTGTAATGAGAACTTCCAACAGGCATAATAAACCAACATTCCTCCTTTTTATAGTTTGGCAAAAAAGGAGGCTACCCTTAAAATCGGAGTTCATTTGCATTCCCAGCCTTTGGCATGGTAGAGCGTGACTTCTGCAGGAAGGTCCTTGTCCCCAGAGACCCCACAGCTTTCTTTGGCCAAGGCGTGCTCTCAGAACATGAAAACTGTGCATTCAGATTTACTCTGCCTAATGATTGCCCAGGGAAGTGGTTGAGGCACCATCCCTGGAGGTGTTCAAAAGGTAGGTTGATATAGTCCTTAGGAATATGATTTAGTGATTTTTGTCAGGGTTAAACTGATGGTTGGACTAGATGATCTTTAAGGTCCCTTCCAACCTAGACAATTCTATGATTCTGTGATTCTATGATTCTATGATAAGCATGTATCTGTCTCCAAATTTCTGTGCAACCAATTAACTACTACTTAGTTTTGAATTACACACACATAGTCTGAGTTTTAAGCACGTACCTGCTCCAAGAGCTTAAGCAAACCTCCAACAGCTTTCATTAATCTCAGTGGGGCTGAGCACCCAAACCTGTGGGATGCCCTAGACTACAATGCTTCAAAAGCTGATTTTAGACACTGAAGAGGCAGGGGAATGCATTGTGAATCTTAGATACCTATTGTTAACTACATTAAAATGTATACAGAGTTTAGATAACTCAAATATGACTCCTATGACTGCGTCCATCACCATTCCCTGAGAAAGATGGGAGTTGCGCTACCAGTTTATTTGACAGTGTTGTGAAGCTAGACAGATCAGTAACTGGGAAATATTTCACCAACATAGTAATGGAGGCTGTAAAATAACTGGAACTATCATTTTTGTTGAAATCTGTTGGTAAACACATACAGTGCTAACATATACTCAGATTAATCTTCCTAAACTGACACTTAATCCTGGAGGTAAAAACCAGTTACTGTTTCTTTGAGTGAAACAAACCAGGAAAAGCATTAGAGTTTTCACTTGTATAAAGAAAATCACAAATAAATATATCATAAATGTTACTAGTAGTGACAGATGGTTTCTATGTAAACCTGGCCCAATCCAGAAACACAACCAAGGCAAATCAAAATAATTACTGTGTTTTCTTCTCCTCTAGCGAAGTTGATTACTAAATCCAGAAGGACAATAATGTGAGGATTTGGCAAGGTATTGGGTCTCCATTGCCCAGTCTGTAGAAACTGCAGTGCTTCAATATTACTTATGACTTTTCTGAGTAAACATTTTCAGTTTTTAACAATTTGTTCCAGCAATTGAATGGTAACTTCTCTCTTTCAAGAGGAACTAGGATCCACTGAAATGCTGAGTCTAGATTCTAATATAATCTTGGGCTTTGATACAGCATTTTCTGAAAACTCCTAATCCAAAGGAGTGCACACAGAATCCAAAGAAGTAAAAATTGTGGAAGGCAAATAATAGCATCTATCTACAACAAGGGTGAATAGCAATGGTATTTTTAATGGCAGTTTTGTCTTCACTAGATGTTATTACCTGGGAGGAGAGGAGATCATGTGTTTATAAATGAAAACTAGTCCTTGGAGCAGAAATCAGCCTCTAGGTCTGCCTTTGTTCCCGTGAGTACTGTGACTACCAGGGCTCAGAATTAAGACCCCTCTTGTCCCCTCTCCCCTGCTCAATCAGCACCAAATGGCTTTTTACCAAACGGTGTAAAGTAACATAATGAGCTCTTATCCTCTCCCCTCAGTAACCAACAGCCTGATAAATTGGGCAGCTTCCTTCAAAGAGAGTACAGCTTTGAACTCTCCCTGACCCAAAGTCATTAACTATGGATACTCAGCAATTTGAGGAAATTACTAAAAAGAGTGCCTTCCATACATAGGTCAAGACGATGCCTTTTGAGCTGTTAATCTTCCCTGCATGATGTAGAGGTAATCCAAAATTAGAACACAAATTGCCAGAGGGGGCAGAGTTTTCCATGGGCCAGGGAGGCAGCTCCCCGTAGCATGCTGATGGCTGTGAATTGGGGCACAATGCGTTGGGGTGCTCAGCTGTCAGGGAGGTGATAGCTGTTTACACTTTACGCAGAAACTCAAATTTTTACAGTCTGACAGCTAAAGTTTATTGAGTTTTCCAAGATCTCCTTAAAGACCCACTTTTGTTCCCAGTAAGTAGAGATCAGAGATCCTTTTTAGGATGGGGGGGAGTAAGAAATACTGTTTTTCATATACTGGCTCTGTTGATTATCATTTCATCAGTGGTTTGAGTTACTGCACCTAGGCTTAGACATTTTCCAGCAGCATAGTTTTATATTTAAGTAAGCAATGAAATGGTTTCATCCATTTATTGTCTCTCTACTTATTTTACTTATGGTGAAAAATTAGTTCTGTAATACAGGAATCAGTGTGTTATTTCTAGCGAATGCTCACATACTTACCCAAACAGTGTACTGAGGTTCTGGATTACTGCAGTCTTTTGCAAAAATATAGGAGCAATTTCCTGGGAAGTAGTAGTAGATGCCATCAAATGTTTCAAAATGATACTGTCCCCATGATTTGCAAATCCCATCTCGGTCCTTACCAGTGTTAGGTACTGGAGAGAACACACTGAGTTTACAAGAAGTACGGTAACCAAAAATTGACAGGCATCACAGACATCTATAAGAGTAAGAGCTCAAAAAGGAAATACGAGCTTATAAAGGAAAATAGGAAGGAAATATATAGCAGGAACAAAAGATAATCTCATTTTTTCAGCTTTAAATAAAGTCAATACCTTTTTTTTTTAATCCTTAGGCTGCAGTTTTAGACACATGTGATCATTTTAAGTTTTTGTTTGCTTCAGTGGAGACATTTTAATTATAAGCAGAGGGAAGATAAACCAGTGCATTGAAATAGTTGGTAATTTTATTTGTAATAAGTCACTGTTAGAAAAATGCAGTGACTTTCTTATTGTTCATCTAACTATAAAAAAGCTGGCTAGCTACTAGACAGTGATCTAGCTGTTATGGTATCTATGTATCATTGCAGCCCAAGTGCTAAAATGTAGGCATTCCTGATGTCGCCCTATATATATCCTAACACATATCATTTTAATCCTCTTAGCCACTAGTAGAATGACAGTCCTGCTCAGAGGTATCACAAATGTGCTGTTAACAGTATTTTTTTAAACAACCTGCACCTTAAATCTTGCTTGAAGAGGAAACTTAACTCTTTTGGCCCCAAACTTACCAATTTGGCACCTGCTTCCTTGAGCCTGAAATAACTGACAGTCACAGTCACCTGCCTCTGTGCAGGCTGCTCCGTTAAGACACTCCTGAGGACACGAACCTGTAAGCAAGCATTAGTAGATAGTATTAAGTAGATACTTTTAGTAGATACAGTATTTTGCAAATGGGTTGAGAGATCCATATTAAATATCTTTATTGTTGAATCATAAGCAGCTATATTAGCTAAGAAAATTGACCAACTGCGACCTCCAGTCCTTAACATTCACTTAATTTTATCCTTTGTGTTCCGTGGTTAAAAGAGAAGCAAGGTTCTCTCATTTGGTTTGAGACTTGTAAACTAACAAAGGAGCAAAAGGTCAGCCTCCTCCCAGCAAACAAAAGGTCAAGTTCCCATGTAAAGAAACCAAATCCCAGTCCTGCTGATCTGGAAATACACAGGACACAGATTATTCTAATTGACCAAATTCAGCACAATTTATATATATGTTCAGCTCCTCCCTCTTAAACACTGCAGCAAAGGGCATTCAGCTTATGAGCAGTCCAGAATATATAATTTACAAAATCAAAACCAATTATAAATAATCTTCTCCCCATGTAAAAAAAAAAAAAAAAGTCTGTTAAAAGGTTATTTCTGATTAAGAAGTGACTGAAGTCAGAGACTTAAGATTCCATGGGAATGTTTGGTTTATGTTACAAATGGTGATAGTATTGTTTCCAAAAAGCAGTTTCATTAAAGTCTGTTTGGAAGATAACACCTCACTGTCATCTACTAACCATTCACTGAGGTGGGTCTAAATCATAGCTCCCCAAAAGTAGAGAAAGGCAAAAATTTCATCAGGTTTTGCAGGTGGTTGCTTTCATTCTTGGGGGAGGATTGCCCTAGATACAAACACTTGCAGTCTTGCTGATGGAGATTAAAAAAGTATTGCAAAAAGCAGGAAGTAACTGAAATAAACAGGGCCTTCCGCTCCTAGTGAAGCTGTAGTAAAACTGCTACTGGCATTAAATGGGAACAAACTGGGACCTTTACAGTAAAGCACACACAGAAGTTACTAACTATTCAGAACATCAGCCTTCACTGTGAAAACTCGTTTCCGTGCTTAGTTTTGAATTTTTCCCATTTAAGAATTCCTTTCCAAATATATGCAGATACTCTGAAAATACTGATAAGGCAGAAAATACTGTTTATAGAACAGTACTAATGTGGAAAATGTCTTTGTTGTTGTTAGAATTGCAAGCTGTAAAATTACATAATACATTTACATGGACAAACACAACAGAAAGCACCTACCCAGGCTTACATATTTTCCAAGAAGGATACCAAAGTTCAGTTGCATACAATGAACTTCTCTGCCAAATAACTTCTGTAACTTGGACCTGCTTCACATGTTGTACAGTGCCTAAAACCCTCCAGAGGCAGCTGTGTGCTCATTGCCTGAGAACTGCCATCCCTTCACATAACCAATTACACACCTCTCATAGTTACATCCTCTGCCAAGACCAGAAAAAGTGGCAGAAAAGAAAAATTGCAATGGAACTAAACTTAAAAAAAAAATAATCAAAATATTAGCTTAGTTAGCTTTTCAGATTTGGTTGTAAGGCATTATTTCGATAGTATAATTTTAACAGGAATTTTCCATTATTTAACATAGATAAAAACAGAAAATTAGTTTTGTAGGGGACATAATAAGGAGGGCTTTCACAATGCATGGTAACATGGGAAGAGCTGGTAGGAAGGCAGCGTTTTGAGGAGCAGAGCACTGACCTCCCGGCGGACTCCGTGTCAAGGCCCCATGAAGGTGCGACCGAGGAGAGGCAGATCGAATCTGACAGAGAAACATAAAAGCAAAATCAGGGTGTTTGTACTTTACAAATGAGTTGATATGAGCCTGAAGCATTGCAGGCTAATGCTGGGTTAGGACTTTTAGGTTAGGAGAGTTATTTTTATACAGAAGAGAACTTGCAGTTTGGCCAGCAAATGGTAAGGCCATGGGCACTGCAGGAGGGATCAGCAGCATGGGACAGCAGGGCATTCAGTGACCATGACAGCCAGCACCATGGGAAGGGGAAGCACCAGTTTTCAGGAGTATGGGGAAAGTTATAGATCCACCATGACAACACCAATGGCCTCCTTTCCATGCCTTCCACTTTGCTACTGAAATGAATGAGTGGAACTCCATCAGGGGAGGTTTGTGTTTACATTTGGTAGGAAGGGTGAGGGAACAGAAAACACTCCTGCCCTTTTCAATTTGGTCAAATACCAATAGTTGGAGACCTCAGAGATGGGATATCCCTCCATTTCTGCCTCTCCCCTAACTCATGTTCTGTGCACGCACCCTGATCATCCTGTTGTGGGCACTCCAGCTGTGATGGATTTCATGCTCTCCTTGAGATCCTTCATAATTGCCTTTTTGTTCATCCCAAACAACAGAGGAGGCATATCTGCCTGATCTGCTTCCAATCTCATTAAGGAATCAGAAAGCATCAGACTATAAGGAAGCCCTGGATCTGACCCAGGGCTCTGCTACTGCAGTTTGTCATGTCTCATTGTCCCTTACAAGAACTGATCCCATTCCAGGCTGAAAGCACTTTGGGGGTTTTGCCCCCACTAGTCTCATCAGTCTATACTAGTCTGAAAGTTTACCAGGGTAAAATGCTGGGTAGTTAGATATTTCCCTCTTACACTTTTTCATGGCCAGTTTAAATCCTTTGAGTTTATAAAGTTTGGCCCTTTTGCTTAAATAGCTCTTCTTCCCTGTGGTTTATTCCCTCTCTGATGTGCTATGAGAATACAGTCACCCTTCTATGCTCCATACTGACTTATACACCAGCCTTCAGCTGTACAACTAAACAAAACACATTGTCTAAGTCTTCCCCTGCAAGCTAATGTCTTTCTTCCCTGCTGTCGCCAGGCATTCCCCATGTCTGAAGTCTGAACTAATGGATCTCAAGGAACAGGTTAGGGTAATTCTCACTAATGCCTCATACAGTGACATAAAAAGGTCCCTTTTCCAACTGGAAATACTTTGTGGGATGCATCCAAGTAGCACAATCTGTCTAAAATCAACCCGGAATGGATTTCATCAAATCACCACCTGGAAGGCCCCTGCATTAAAACTATTCCTTGTCCCCAGGGCCCATCACTAGCCAGAAAGGATCTTTTCTTGGCACAAGACCTATTTCTATTCCCCATTTTCCATTACTCTGAGATGTCCTCCTCAGGAAAGTAGCTTCTGGCCCTTGTGTTATTTTGGGGAGGTAGAGCGCCCCTGTTGAAACAGCACTTTCCTGATGAAGGCCGTCCTGGGACACCATCTTGCTTCCCTCAGAGGCTCCATTCACCTGAGCACAGCTTTTCATACCAGCTACATTCTGATTCAGTCAGGAGACATGTAGATCTCAAAGGGACTCAGAGAAAATCATCCATGGCTGGGCTTCAGGCTCCCCACAAGGCCCAGAGAGACCGCCATGGGTTTCCTGCCTGCCCCCATTGAACAGGGTTATAACCCTTGCTTGAGCTCTGTAGCCTGAGGTCTGTACTAGCGGGGGAAACAGATTCTTCCCTTTACTCCTAAATTTGAGGCAGTGGTGGGTTGGGGCGGTGGGAACCAGTGTCACCACAGCACCACACAGTGTCACCACACGCCCTGGAGGCGGTGCCGCCATTGTGCCTCTCACCAAACACTAACGGCTTTCCAGAGCGCTTTGTTCACCCTCAGAAAAGACAGAGGCATGGAGGTTTTATTTCCCATGGTGTGCGTCAGTCGGCTCCTCAGGGTGGGTCACCCACGAGGGCATTGCTGTGGGTGAATGAAGGCATGAGGTCATGGGCTGAGACGGGGGCCGAGCAGGTAGGGAATAGCTGCTCCTCCTCACTGTCCTCCTGTTACCTGCAGCCCTTCTCCCCACAAAGGCTCCTTTGTAAGGACAGCAAAGGCCCAGAGCAGAAAAGGAGGGAGGGTTTCCCCTCCCTCCCATTTTTGGAGGTATTACCTACCTCGGCTGTTACAAGATCTCTTTTCTGTCGAGTTGCATTAAACTCATTTCTAGAAGAAAACAAAAAGGATCTTGTATAATCAAAGGTCTCTGGAGCAACCTGAATAAGCAGCTCCCCGGAGAGAAGTGTTTCTCTCTGATTACCATCACTTTATCAAAGAGGTCTTTCTTGGGTTAACATTTAAAAAGGTGAATTTTTTTTTCTTTTTTTTTTTTTTTTGTGGTCTCATTTTACAGAATTGGGCATCACTCCGATCTCTGCTTGGTCAGGGAGGTGCATGGACCTTGTGGGGAAGACACAACTAGGCAAAATAAGCTCACATGACAGGATACAAGATTGTAAAGCAGCTTCACATTTACTTGATGTTGCGGGTGAGCGGCTGCGAGTTCCCCCAAGTGTTATTTGGATATTCTGTGATGACACTTTTAATAGCAAGAGATGACTCTCCAGCTGTAATAACTGCCTTAAATTTGTGATTAACTTTAGAAACAAGGGCATCAAACTATAAAACATACTTAGTTTCATCAACAGTCTAAGATGGCATATCATTTGACATGCATGTGTGTTTGCTAGATGTATTAGAGGTCATTAGACATCCAAAGCTACGTCCGACTGGATGCTTCCATTGAAATTGATGGCATAGTTCCCATTTAATTCAATGGGATCAGGAACATTCCCTAGTTTGGGTTTTGTTTGGATTTCAGCTTCTACATGAAAACTTGTATTGAAAATGTTTATTTTAAGACTGTATAGCACTTACTTTTCTATGCTTCAAATAGCAACTAGGATTTTATCATGCAATTAAAACTGTAGAAGGGTAATCATTTAATGTATTTTTCCAGTCATGAAATCATGATCTCATCCTGGTTTCATTCCATTATTCCTCTAAGCTTTCTCAAAGCCATAGTAGTATAATTTTTCATAAGGACCTCAATTTTTCAAACAGAGGGCCCATGCCTTTTATGTTAATTCTTTGAAAACAGTTGTAAACATTCTGAAAGTGTTATACATCCAATGTACATGTATATAATATTTTACATGGCGAATTCAAGGCTATATTTTACTTTCTAACTTACACTGCGTCATACTTATTCGTTCCTGTTCTCTTTGCAGGACTTGACAAATAAGGAATAAAATCTTACCTTGAAGTTCTTCTCAAAAGAGAAAGCTTGCAATAAGATCCTGTAGATTAAGAAGTCATCAAATTAAATGTTTTTTCTACAACCTCACTCTGCACTTGGCAAACAGTTCAATAAACACTATTGAATTTTGCTCTTTAATGATCTTAAGTTTTCCAGAGCATTTTTATACAAACTTGTTCTGTTTCCAAGGGATGTAGCACTACATGCTTTCTTTCCTGAGAGTTTGATTCTCTCAAGTACTCATCACCTGCAAGTTTCCATGGTCTCAGTTCTGGTACACAATATCATGAAAAAGAGCAAAGGGTTCATAGCTCTTCAGAGGCTCATAACAAAACTGATAAAATACAAAGGTTGTTCAGCACTTTCCAGAATCAAACTTCTAGGGTGGTTACCTACAATCATTTTCTGAATGTTACTTGTAAGACTCAGTTGTAAATCATTTAAAATGCTCTAGAGTCCATGCTTTAAAACAAAACAAAACAAAACAAAAACAAAAACAAAAAACACACAACAAAACAAACCAAACAAAAAAAAACACCAAAAAACCCACCCCGTCTTTCTTATATTGCCTCCGAAATCTTCGTAATTGCTGCAAGACTATCTACAAGACCGATTTGCATTATATAGAAAATAGGATCATTTCTATGACCAGAAAAGTGATTAATTACTCTACCATTCTACAAATGTGTAAACAAACTGCAGGTATAGTCTGTTCAAACAGAATCATACCCCATTGAAAATCATTAGACACTTACTTATCTGGCAATAACAGTAAGAAAGCCAAGAAACTTAAATTTAGTTCCTAAATAATTATTTTGTAACAAATTCAGATATACAAATGTATCTTTTTAAAACAATATATGTAAGAGCTATATTTAACTTTCTACACCTGTAAGACAGAATGATGATATATAGTTTTTTTAAGCTGTGTTTAAAAACCTTTTTGATTTATGAATTACAGCAAGGGTTTAAAAATTTGCTCTTTAATGATATAAAATGAAGGAGCTGCAATATTAAAATATTTAGAAAAAATCTTTTTTAAAGTTAGTAGTACTACAAAAATGAAATAAATTTCTTACCTTGCAGAGAGGACAGCAATGAATGAAGCAAGAATATACTCCATGGTATTGTTAAACTGAGCTTTCCCACAATGTTCATTTCAGTATAACTTAGTAATAGGACACTTATCCAAATTAATGGCTTTGGTTATGATGGCATCTTAGAACTACGTATTTCTACAGCATGTGTAAATCTCTTAAAAGTTAGATAGCTAGATGCATTATTTAAAATAATGCAATGCAAAAAAGGAAAAACAAAGGAGACATCAAGCTTGGTAGCTACACACAGCGTCAGGAGCTTTGCAAGTCTTGCATACTGTCTGGCTGCATGGCTCTCATTAGTAATGCATGGTAACTCCTCAGCAGAGTCTGTATTAGTTACACTTTCACTAGACCTGCAAGTATTACTCCTCTGTAGAGTTGAATCAACCCTTTATAACAGAGCAGACAATGACATAGAAATGTTGCCCTGTCGTGACGGTTTGAGAGTTCCTTCAGTCGTCACACACCTTTCTGCCTTTTGAGGCTTGCGCTGAGTGCTGCCCTTTATTGCTAATTACAGTCAAATATTTTTGCAGGACCCTGCAATGATGCTACTGTATAAATTATAATCAGATGGGTTTGGAGATTAACATATTAATGTTCCTTATCTGTTCTAGAAGGAGAGACTTCAACTTCCATTAGATAATACACCTGGATTTTTAAGAATATGTTACACACATTTTTGTGTATAGTTTGCTTATACCACAAAAGAAAGCTTCCTAGAGGATAATTATGTTTCATTTGTAATAAAACATGTTATGAGAATTTTATATTAGCAAAAAGGAGAGAGAAATCAACGGGGCCAATGGGGTTTGTTTCTAATGTTCATTAAAATATAAAAATATAATTTTAAAAATAATCTGATTTTAAAATAGAAATATCTTACCTGCTTTACCCTAACATTAATACAATCATTAAACAGTGCAGTTATAAAGACACATATAATAGTAATTGAAACCGCTACTGCTCATTTTACTGTGTGAAGCCTGTCTTTGGTCTGACCTTCCACTCGTCCTTGGATGTGACAACCTCTGAATATGCTACAGAAAGTGGGTTTGGATCAAAATAAAATTTAGAAGTTGATGGCCTCTCTCAGGTAAGAAGTTTTCCTGTCATTTCTTCTAGCCCTTTTTCTTTCCCACTCCTCAGCTGGACTAGAGGAGAAGGCAAAGGAAAACACTCAACCTCTCCAACCACAAAGACAACAGTACTCGTGTAGGTTCGGGACCATGGGCAGCTCAAGGACATTTACTGCAAACTGATATATGTTATAATGCTACACTGTGTTTGGAGTATTTCTTAAGAACTATTTTTGTTATTGTTGGATCTGAGAAGCTGATAGTCACACAATTGGCATTTTAAGAGGTCTTGGGTTTGTTTTTACTTCTGACTAGCTCCAGGCTGCCTGCTTATCTGCAGCTGGACTGCATCTCCCAGCTTAATTTCATCTCCTCTGCATGGTCCAAAACCACTCCAGAAGCAAAAGAAATGAGTTGCTGATCCAAACCAACATACTCATCTACCCACAGTAGTGAGTATGACACACAGTTATACTCACAAACTGTCAACAAGATGTAGGCACCTACCTTGTCAGAGGTGACAGAGGCTAATCCTGTTTCACCCTCTCATAAATCCACTCTTAGAGGACAATGTCTCAGGTTGCTCTCAAGCTGAGATGAATCAAAGCATTAGAGTGTCCAAATATCATTACCGGTCTCTGGGTTATCTTACTTTCACGGTAAATGTGGTTTAGAAACCATTTAAAATTCTTCTAAGAAATCTGATCTGGGATTCTTCCCTTCCTCAAGACCACATTTCACACCATGCTTCATATGCAGCATCACAAATAAATCTTTCTGTTAATATATATGAACTCTTTTGGTCTAACAGAAACTATCAAAAATAGCCTTTTTTTTTTTTTCAATTATTCTACAGCAAAGTTGGGGAGTTGAGGGAGTATTTGGTGCATGTTAGTATTTCACAGTCATTTAACTTCTAATATTTAAAAAGTAGGCCAAGCATCATCATCTGCAAAGGAACTCGGTATGAGTTAGAGCAACAGGTTTCATTAAGTCTGGATCTCTGCTCAAGACAGGGTAGAAAACAGCACAGTCCCAGGCACATGAAGGATGCTAGCTAATAAGGAAAAATAATTATTCAGCCAAGTACACTGTAAGTGTAACTCAGAGGACTGTATTAACAAAGAGATTTAAAAAAAAATATTTGAACTAAATAAGATCAAGGTAAGGACGCATACTATCTACACAAGTAGTAGAATACTCACAGATTGGGAAAAAAATGTGCATGGAAAAAAAAAGCATTAGAAAATAATCACTTGAAAAAAAAAACATAATATAGAACACACCAGTCCATATTATAAAAATGCTAGTGTTACATTTTTAAGTTACAGATTTTTCTTTAAAAATAAAATTTAAAGGTTTCAATGTTAATATGTTTGTATATTACAGCTGGAATTAATTTGCCCCAAATCTTCCAACGTAACATTTGAGAGGACCTAATTTTATATATGGGTCACACAGTTTATCAGGATGATGAACGATGGATGAGAAAGTGGCCTGCAGTGCTACAGGTACAAGCTTGACCTGGATTGGTATTGGATCCTCTGGCATCATTACCGAAACATGGTACTTCCTAGAGCTCATGCTCCAGCCTTCACTGAACTGGTATTGTCAACAAAGAATTCAAGTGAGGCCACATTTTGATGTGCACCTGATGTTCCTGAGGATTAGCATCAGTGAAACTAATGAAAGAGCTGGAGGATGCGAGGTGAGAAGCATTTCTTCTCTTCTAAGAACCAGCTGCTCAAGAACTCACGGGGGGCTTGAAGATCAAACTGTTACTATTTCTCTGTGGAAGTGTGTCTCTGGCCAGAGCAGGATGCTCAATGACAAGAGCTTGATTGCCATCCCTGCAGAATCAGGAGATCAGGAAAGGAAACGTTTGTATGAACACATTTTCCTCCTTCCTCCTTCAAACATCACGGTAGTTACACTTCCCCAGTGAAGTTAAGCCCTCTAGTGGGTGATCAGTAAGTAACGGCTTAGAATAAAAACCAGCCACCCAGGCAGACACCAGCCCGATTCCTTGAGCATTTCTCATTTAGAAACCAAGTCTGTGGGAATGACATCACCCTACAGGATTAATGGGGCATTTTTATAGGACCAGAGTTCAGTTCAGAAAGCATTTTTATTATGCCTTATGGTTGAAGAAATGACATGCAGATATCATCTCTGGATATATTAGTAGCAATGCAAGTTTTATTTTCAGCCCTTCCATAAAAGAACAACAAAACAAAAATCCCCAATTGTTACAAGCAGTTCTGCGGTGGAAAAAACGATACATCGGGTTTCCCCCTTAACTGTGAGATCCATCCCTAAGGTTACTGGCACCAGCTATTGCATCTCCCCTTGTCTCCCTGGACTTTCACACCCCGGTGTCCTCACCCCGTCCCTGTGTCCGGCTGCTCTAAGAGCCAGGCAAGAACCAGCTCTGGATGAGCCACAGCACAGGGTGCCTACGTGCCAACTGGCAGGACACTGTCACTTCCTCAGCAAGCAGCGAGCCATTGCTTTTCAGTCACCACACGAGCCAAACAGCTAAAAGGATTATTTCTCTTCAGCTGAAGCTAATTAACATCTTACCGAGACGCCAATTTTCACAAAACTCATAGGAATTCAAGTAAGCAATTTTGATGTTAGCCCTGCATAGCATTTTTTCCTTAGAAAGCCAGGCTGGGAGGCAGAACATCAGCGTTTTCAGCAGCCCAAGAGCAAGAATTACTTGTGAGCAACTCAACTACAAAGGCAGAAACTCTGAGGAACTCACTGAATGAGAAATGGGTGCAGAAAGGGGGGACCAAGGAAAGCAAACCACGCATCTCGGCAAAGAAGCAGCAAATGTCTGGAATAGAATCTCTCTTTCACTTAGTGGAAAACAAAAAATCTTGGTATGTAAATTGGCGATAGAATATACAAGTCTCCTCCATTTCAATGGGAGCGTGAGGGGTTTGAACGAGAGTTTTCTACTTCTATTCAGGTCGTGTAATGCAGTATTTTTGTGGCAGACGCTGACAGCTAAAACGGGAGATGGATGGAGAATTCCTTTTCAGAAGGAATTTGTTGAAGTTACTCATTTAACTCTTGAATAACCACACTTCAGTGAAGATGCCTTAAATGCAGAAAAATCAGAGAGACATCATAACAACTATTAACATTTATAAAAAGCTATGAGCAAAAAGGCAAATTTGTGCCATTCTTTCCAATTCTCCAACCCAGCTCACAATGGAAGCTGGTTTAACTTTGTGTTGACCAAGTGCACTGAAATGACCTGCCATTAAACAAAGAGAGAAGAAACACCACATTAACAGGAAGCCTAACAGAAAGCTCCAGTATCAAGCTATTCCTATAAAAATTTCAGTGGTGGCCTACAAGCGTACAATAGAAAGCACACCAGGCTTAGAGAGCAACAGGGCAAAAGCCAGGCTCTCTGTTGCTTCGCCTCCAAAGTTTCTTCCAGTTCCTCCACAAACTGGTTTTCAAACAGGGGAAACTACAGTCCAGGGCTGTTCCCATGCCTGTTGGGCCAGCTCACATCCAAGGCCTCACTCAACTACTTGCAACTTTTCCAAGAGACAGAATTAGCCTTTCCAACAGCCTTTTGTTGGCACAGCCCAGGTCTTACTCAGAGCTTTACACTTCTTCTTTGGCCCCAGGAGATCTCTTCCAGAACAAAAATCTTCAGTTTCAATGGATGAGAAGCTGGAACTTCTCCAACATCTTTTATGTTTGATACACACACAAAGCCCTAGCTAGGAATGTTTAAAGCACTGTCGTATTTTCAACTCCAGGTTTTTCCCCCTTTCTTCTCCAAGGGCTCTGAATTGCCTCACCTGGCTCATGACATAGGCAACTGTCTGGCTTCCAAAGGGATTTTTCTGGATATTTTTTTTATTATTATATTATTTAGTGTTGCTCTCTAGGCCTACATCCCTCTGTGCTTGTACTCTGTGAACATGCAGTTGGAAGAATGAGTAATTTAAGCCCAATCTTACTTTGTAACACAAAATCCTTTGTTCCACATTTACAAAATACTACTTTTGAAGCAGTGTATGGGGTTTGTAGATTTAAAAAAATTAAAAAAGTTCCCTACATTTAGGCTAATTCAGAAAACCGTGCCTCTGTATTATCTGGTACGGCAAAACTTCAGTAAGTCTCCTTCCCCTGTCCCCACAACTGCTTGGGTTTTGACAACGTGAACTTCAAATACAAATTTTAGAACAGCTGCCCAAATACCCACTTCAGCACCATGTTGAACAAGTGACCCTCAAGGGAGTAAATTCCTCCCCACTTGGCGAGCGGAAACAAAAGCAGTTCATTCAGATGGACAATACTCATCACCATGAAATATCCCATGGTGGTACCTGGAACTCTGCTGTCAGTGTGGTATTTCAGGTGAACATACAAGGAAAAGAGAAGCCCTTCACAAGAACACCAACTGCCAGCGCTGAAGGGAGTGTCAAAAGACACGTAATGTGCTGCGTTACACTAGGGCTGTGTCCTGGTTTGAGGTAAATCAGAACCAGAACCAAATCATGGTTCTACACCCAATGTAGAAGTTACCACCAGGAGTCACATCCAGGCTCTCGTGCACTACGGTCTGTAACCGGGCTGAGACAGACATTTCACCCAGGAAGAACCTGAGCTACTCACATGGGTTCATAGCCCTCTGATTTTATTTGAATACCAATCCATTTTTGTGTGTGTGTGTCGTGTGTGTATCAATCTTAAATTTAACAGAGTGAAAAAATTACCCAGACAGAAAAACACAACTTGGAAACAAGAAATGTATCAAATTCTCTTGATGTTTATTGTCTCTCACATGAGTGTAGAACAATTTTAACGGTAAGACTTCTGGTAGCGTGCACGAGCACCAGGGCCTCCAAATTTCTTGGATTCACAACGGCGAGGATCTGCAACCAGCAGAGTCCTATCATACTGGATTAGGATATCCTTGATCTCTTTCTTAGAAGCTTCATCAACATCTGTTTAAAAAAAAAAAAAAAAAGTCTTTTGTTCAAGAAGAAGTTTCACTCAGAACAAATCCATATTAACATTTTTTTGCACCAAAACTACCAGAAGCCATACATTTCCACGTAAGACAACAATTAAAACAACTTACATTTTTGATAGTAAGCCACCAATGCTTTGGAAATAGCTTGACGGATAGCTGTTAAAAAAAAAAAAGATAATGGATCAGTAAGGACTGCAAAGTTTATTTAAAACTTTAAAAAGTGCTATTTATCTGAGAAATTTGCTGTCTTCTTTTCTGCCAAATTGTCCTTTCCCTCCTTAATTTCCCCTCTCACATATTCCACATGATCTTTACTTTGGCAAATCTGAAGAAATCTGTGCCAAGAGGCCACCCACGGTTCATTTGTTGATTTGACAACTGCCAGCTAGCCAAAGAGCTGAACGAGGGCAGTCCTGATCACCTTCCCCCCCAAGTACTGATGTAGGTTTATCTTCTACCTACAAGCAGCCAATTTTCAAAATCCACAGAAACACAGTCCTCTGAAATGCCTACGCTTTACAGCGAGGAGAAAATTGATCAGTGTGTTCAAAGGGTAAGGAGGCAAAAGGGAGAACAGGAGGGTAGGAGCTGCTCTTGTAGCACACCCCAATAAAATACTGTGGCACAGCACCACTGTAGCGTGAACTCAAACCAGGAACATGGGAGGAACTGTAAAGATTTTGTTAGGCTGCAATCTGTCAGAACATTAGGGGTTTAGTGGAAATCTTGAGTTTTCTGAAAAACAATGTAATCAACTTTGAGACTGAAACATGCCTCTGCTGTTTATGCAGCTTCAGCTCCACTAAAACAGGACAAATCCATCATTTTTAAAGAGCAACTCTATCAACAGCTAATGCAAGTACCTTGTCAGTCTTCTGTGCAAGGGAAACAATGCCTGCCTTTGCTTCTGAACAACAAGGCAAGTTTACAACTAAAGATACAATTTCAAATGATAAATCCCAATTTTCCCTCTCAAAAATCTTTGTGCTCAGGTGCACCTGAACTGTCCTGTCACACTGCAAGACACGAAGATCATTTCCTCACATTTTCTCAAAATTTCATCAGTTTACTTCATTCAACTCATTCTAGACATTCCAGCTTTCCACTTAAAATATAACTACTAAGCCTTTATGAAAACTACACTTGCGCAGTGGAAAGAGAAACAGAACATCAAGATGTGCAAGTTACTATTCTAAACTCAAGCCTCCTAAATATGTTGTTTGACCTGTTCTAGCCCACACCAAAGATCCCACCAAAAATCTTACCATAGATCTGTGCTACATGGCCACCACCCTTAACACGGACTCTGATGTCCACACCAGCAAACCGTTCCTTCCCCAGGAGGAGGACAGGTTCAAGCAGCTGGGAAACAAAACACAGAAAGAAAATTAATTTGTGATCAGAAACAACAAGAACAAGAGCTTGCAGTAGGTTTACCAGCTGCTAAAGTACTAAATGTTCTGAAAAATGGAGCCTTGATTTTACAAGCACACACCCAAATAAAGCACACCTCTTGCAGAGTTCTTTGACATCTACTACTACTTCATTTACAAAATAAATTTATGGAAGTCTTGAATTTATTATATTTAAGTTTCAGAAATCTTAATAGCAAAGCATATGCTCAATGGAATTAAGAGCAAGGGAATAGCTTAAGTAGAATGCCATAGCTACACCAGAAAAATAAATCAAGTTTATTAAAAATTAGGATCTAAAGTATTTGCCGTGAGCTTCTCCACTATTTATTATACTTTATAGTTATCTAGTCAGTTTTAGATTCTCTCAGCACTGTTCAAACGCCTATTTCATTAAGTCCTAAACAATCTTTTTAAAAGGAGGACTTTAGACACCCATTTTAATTTAAAAAGTAGATGTGAAGTGCTGAAAATAATGCTCATAATAACATTTATATAGTTAAGCAAAAAGCCCACCCTTCCCAACAAAGCAATCATAGAAGGACAGTTTTCTGCATTTTCATTAACAGCATCTACATTTCAGATAACCAGGAAACACAGAACAAAAAAATTTAGCACTGTCAATAAGGAATGCAACTCTTCTTTCCCAAGCAATTATGCATAGAAACTATTTTAACAGCCAAGTTGGGGGCCAGAAGAGGTGGGGAAGGAGAAGGGGGAATGGATGGATGCTCACTTTATACTGCAGAGTTCTGGGCTCAATCATTTCCAGAGGTCTTCCATTCACTTTAATGAGGCCATTTCCTCTCTTGCAGTGGGCAACAGCAGTTGCTGTTTTCTAAAAATCCAAATGTGTATTAGTACAACATTTAATTTTTGCACTAGCAATGTGGAGTGAATTTCTATTTAGTTTTAATAATCTAAAAATCTTAGTTTTATGCCTACAATCAACATCTCGCACCAAACAAAACAATACTGTTCCTTACATTCACAGGTATTGACTCATAATATTAAGGCATCATCTCAATAAAATTATATTTAGAGTTAGCAATGCTATATTTTTACATTTAGTTATAAATATGGGAAAGACACCCTCTCCATTCTACAACACGGTATTTTTGTGCCTCGTTTCTTCACAACAAAGCCTGTTACATATTATTATTCGAGCCACCAGATCCCAGCAGCGCAAACATTAATCTTCCCACTGCCGCCTCATAACGTGGCTGTCACACACCAGCAATGATAAGCCAGGACCTTATGCCCGGGACGAGAGCGGCGGCCACCCGTGGGAGAGGGCAGAGCTCCGACCCGTGAGGACCTGGGTTCATGCCCTAAGAGAGCAAATCGTTACTCCCGCTCCCGCGCGGCGCCAGGAACACGGCGTGGCCCAGCACCTACGGAGCGGGACACGTGGGCTGCCGAGCAGACCTGACCGCGGCCGGCCCCGCCACACGGCCCTGGCGAGGAGTCGCTGCCCGTGCCCCCGAGCTAGGACCCAGCGACCCCGAGCACGTTGGGCTGCACGGCGCGGCCCAGCCCGACAACGAGGAAACGGAGCAGGCCGCGGCGGCCCGGCTTCACCTTTCGCCCGAAGACTTGGACGCTCTGCAAGGGGCCCTTGGCCGGCATAGTTGCTCCTGCAAGACAGGGGGAAACGGCGTTAGCGCTGCCGGGGCAGTGGGCGCGGGCAGGGCGGCGGAAGCCGGAGCTCCCCCAGACACTCACCCTCCCCTCAGCGGCGGCACCAGGAAAAAGGCCGAACGGGGCTTCCCAGCCTCTTCTCAGGGGCAGCCGGGCCGCAAAGCGCGACGCCGTCTTCCGGCAGTGCGACAGAGCGCCCAGCCGCCCCTCCCTCGTCCGGTCGCGCTTTGCGGTAGCCCGGAGCTGGGCGGGCAGAGTGGTGGGGTCGCGTGCCTTTTCCGTTAGCTGCCGTCCCTCAGCCTCCGCGTGGCCGGAGGCTCCACGCCCCGATGAGGGGACGGTCGCGCCGCTGGCGGCGCACAGCTGAGGGACCGCGTCTCTTCCTCTTCCCCGCCGGCGGAGTAGCGCGGCCCCCGCGTCCAGCAGCCGGCCAAAGCTCGATGGGCGCTGGGGAGGGTTAAATGGCCTCAGTAGGGCCTTTTGTAAGGCCGCCTCGGCACAGTGGTGTAGGGTCACCCCATCTCTCGCCACCCTCCTCGTTTATGCTGTAGTGTTTTTCGTTAGTTTGCTTTGTTTTTAAGATGTTTTCGTCGCACCCAGCATTGATTTAAAGAAATGGGATCCCGGTTAAGCGCCGGGTAAGAGTTGTTCCCCTGTCAGAAAGCGGCTTCTGTCACCTTAACGCTACTACGTTTGAAGCTACCCGTGCGGGACCTCCTGCCGCCCCGCAGGAGGAAGGCAGCAGCCTCTCCCCAGGAGGGAACCCGGCGCCGCCCGGAGGAGGCCGAGCCCCCTCCCTCAGGCTTTCTCCAGCTGACCGGCGAGGCACCCCGGGAGAAGCACAGCCCGTGCTCGAACGGGTGAGGTTAGAACGGGGCAGGGAGGGGGCAGATGACTCACTGCCCGAGTGCTGCCATGGATTGCAGCAGCTTGAACGACTTACTGAGAGGGATAGAGAGGATGCACAACCTGCAGAGGCGGTTTTTTTGAGTTACTTTGAAATAGCTAGTGTAACATCGTAACATATCAGCTCTTAGCTGTCCTAGTGACAAGCAGAACTCAGCTGGGATTCTCGTATAAAGAGAACAACAAAACGATGCCTTCCCTGAAGGGCTTACAGTCACCCTTTGGACCTCCTTGAGATGCAGCAATACGAACTGCATAGCTGTTTTAGTTTTAAAGTTTGGTAAACTTCTGGAGAAGATGAAGATTTAAGCCCTGTAGCATTGTACGCTGAGGCATATGCAACTCACCCACTTAAATGTCGACCGTTATGTTTAAGAACAAGTCAACGAGTTCTTAGATTCAGAGCATCCACAGAGCCCATCAATGTGAGCTTTTATCTCTGCTTTTCTTCTTTAATATCTGTCACAAAACATGGAATTTAAGTCACTTTCAGACTGAAAATATTTTACTTCTAAGGCTTGATATTTAGTATGCAAAATTTTTAAGAATCTGTCGATGAAGCAAGGTCATGCTTCTTAGATATTTTAAACAATAGAGATTTAAATTACTATGATTAATTAGAAAGTTGACTGCTCAAATGAAACAATCAGTTCCTTTGTCTTTGTACAGGATTTTAAATACTGAACATTAGTCATCAGTCATGTGAGGATTTAAACAAGCACTTAGCTTTATGCAATTTGAGTGATTAGTTCTGTTCAAGTGAATAGTACTATGCAGAGCGTGTAACATTTAGCACATCTCAAACCCCCAATTGTACAAAGCTTTAACATGTGACCTGAAAAGTGATTTTTTTTTTTTTTTAAGGTTGTTTCCTAAGGAAGAGCACTTATGCAGTCACACGTCTCTATCATCCACTCTTTACCCATCATCGGGGGGAACAGGGATGGTCACCGGCTTGTTGTCAATTTCAGTTAGTTTTCACAGAAGAATGGAAATTTCAAAAACAATTTAGCTTGTACATATTTGGTGAAAATAGGTGGTTCTGTATAAGAGAGATCTTGCATAATGAAAGTTGCTGCAGGAACTGAAATTCTAGACATTACAAAACAGTTATTTAGGTGAAAAAGAGAAAACATAATACCTAATTAACCCAGTTAGACAAAAAGATTCAACTAAGACTTGTGATCAGTCCAAAGGTGAGCCATTAGTCACTGAATTTTGTTGCGTGTTCAGGGCACTTTTAAAGGAAAAGAAAGAAAATCTAAATATTTTACTTCTGCGGGCATTATCTGAGATCTAATAAAAGACCTGTGTTTTAACACCAAGTACACCCTTACATAAAGAGTTCTCAAATGTCTGCTTGTATAAAGCTTACATTTTGGGAGCATGCTTTCTTAGGTCCTTCAAAATTCATCCTCATTTGGGTGTTCATCTGCTGCGTGCTCTTCCTGAAGCTGAAAATATTCCTCTTAGGAGAGCCTATGTATAAAACTAGTGATGTGCCTAGACGTATGTATCTTTCTGTATTCCACTAGCAAAACAAGCAGGTAGCCAACAGATATTGATAGTGTTGCCTGGAAGATAAGGTTAAAGGCTTCGTGCTCATGTTTTCTTTACTTTCTAGCATAAAAATGGGAATGGGAGCTAAAAGGCATTTAGAAACCACCTAGCACAGAAATTAGGCTGTAACATGGGAAGAGAGAACTAGTTCATATCACCGTATACAAAAGAAACAAAAAGACAGATACCAGAATGGGAAAAAACCAAGATACTACAAAGAAAATTCCAAGCCCTAACAATATCCCTACTTAGTTTTACTGAGCACAGAATATTTTAAAATGGTAATATATGTCCAGTTTATAACACAATAAGAACCTTCAAGCACCTACAAACTCTTGTCTTCGCTTCCTTTTTGTTTGTAAAATAATTGCACCTGTGGAATGGAAAGCACTTGTTTGGCAGCTTTTTTTTTTTTTTTTTTTTTAACCTTACTTCACACCAGTGTGAAAAGTTACACAGCATGCAAAGCAGTGAATAATCAGGCCCAAAGAATTCAAGGTGTATTTGCTGTTAAGCCACTCTTGCCAGAAAGAGAAAGCTGACAGGTTTGAACCCATCTTGATAGGGCGCTTTTATTTTTTCTTAACAGGAGGAAAAATATTTGGATTTGATTCAATTGTAAGTCCTTGATTTCACAGTGATTCTGGGTTGTACTGTGGAGTAAGATATTGCTCTGACCTGCTCTCCTCCTACCGAGCAGGCCCATGGACTGCTGCTCAGTCAGTCTGCTGGAAACAGCTGGGGTATGGCAGCAGGGTATGGCGCTATAGGAGGATCTCTCTGACGATGCTTCCAGTTGTTTCCTCACTTTGCAAAAGGGGCACAAACGTTGTGTGGGTAACATGGCTCCATGGGGAGGAGGGCAGGAAGGGAATGGCAGGAGATGAGCAAAGGTGGACCAAGCAGAGTCAGAGAGAAGGGCTGAGCAGAGCAATATTGTAACTGCTCCTTTGGAAATTTGCCAGCCTGGAGCATATGGAAAAGCACAGTACAAAACCTGGGTGACAGGTCACTGCCCGCTGATACTGCCAGGCTGATGGAGTGCAACCAATGAAGTTTAGGTCTATACTTGTTACTTGAATGCAAACAGAGATTTTATTTGGCATTCCTATGCAAGAGTCAATTCTATTCAAGATTTTTTTGCTATTTACGTGGTTGTGGGGGATCTTTTTTCTGGGATTTTATGTAGTTTGGAATTTAAACTAGCAAGTGAATGGACTTCCATGTGAAATCATGGTATTGGTTCTCCACTAGGACCTTGTCATCTTTCAAAGCAAATTCACCTGTAAGTTGAAAAGGTAAACATTCCAAGGGGACGGCATTTTAGCTTACACTTAACACAGAAGCTACCGAGGGTGTAAGACAACAAAGAGTCAAGGTCAATATGTTAACAAGGCCAGCTGTAACGTGACTCTAAATTTCCTCCTATTTAAAAGGGAGAAAATGCTCACCATGATAGAACAGTGTGAGAATTAGTGAGATTATCTTCCTAATGTAATATCTTAAATGTTAATAGAAAGGTGAGAGCTATGGCAAAACATGGTCAGTTACTTCTATCTATGTTGTGATAGAAAAAGAAAAAAAAAAAAAAAACATTGTTAAAGTAAAGGGGCATTTACGGGAAATGTGAAGAAAAATTTCTTTTACATTGTCCATAATCACATTTTTTAAAAAATAAAAATCCATACTTTCAACCAAAATGTCCCAATTTGCAATTGAATTACACATTGTAGGATTTATTATTTCTTTTAGCAGAGTGGATAATTTTAATCGGGGAGAAGATTTGTTCACATTTCATGCATGATAAACAGAGCATGTTCCCCGAAGTTTTTCTTTCAGACAGCCAAATCATCTCTGTGCTTCAGAAGGCTTCTGTCTTGTACAGATTTATACCTTTTGAAAATCAGTGGGTTCCTTCACTAAGAAATATGAAGTATTTCAGGAAAGAAGATACTGACATGCTCTTTTTTTTTAATGGCAGATCTTACAACCTGAAAGATCTGGGATACCGGAATATAATCCTCATATTACAATTTTACCACTGGGACATGTTTGATGATAAAGTCTAATTAGCTAATGGATCCCATTATTTCTGATGTTTGCTTTTTAGAGATCGTATTCATCAAGGCAGCTGCTGAAGAGTTTTCTAAACTCAATTAGTGCAAGAATGCTCGGACCAATGGAAAAATGTTTGATGCATGCCAGAAAACAAATCTTCCCAGCTCTTGGAAATACATTCTGAAAACAAATAAGGATCACACAAGATTTTCATATGAATAAATATTTTTTCCTAAGAAAGTATTTAAAATCTAATTTAATTATCCTTCTCTAAAGCAGCTCTATAGCATAAGATCTAGAACATAAGGATATATATTATCATGATTGGTGTTAATACTGAATCCCATTTGCAGATTTAAATGTTAATGTCACACTGAGATCAAAAACACAAGCCAACTTGTAATGTAGAAACAGCAATAGGCACATTCATACTGAAATTCATTTAATGTAAATAATTGGCAATACAATGGGTTACTCAGAACCCACTTTTAGCCTTGCTACTTGGGGAAAATCACAATTAATGATTGTCCTGACTTTAGTTTTGAATGAATAGAATATTTCTTTCAGTACAATAAACAAAAGAAATACAAAGCCCATCTTGGATCTGAACATATAGATAGACAATTAAGGCTCATTGTTTTAGCTCTGTTACCTGACTTGTTGCTGCTGGAATCAGAAAAATGTTGTGGCTTAAATTTACAACATGCAGCCTATTTACAGTGGCTGAAAATTTATATTATCTGTTAACATAGTTTTGCTGGAAACTGATAGTGTATTAACTACTCCTATTAGAATCTGTCTATATATTAAAGGATAAAACCTAAAAATCTAGGACTTAGGTTTGAAATATGATTTCATGTGTGTTTGAACCTCTCTTGCAGTATACGAGCCCTTTAGTGGCATGTATTGACAGTAAATTAGAATTATTTAAAACTCTTCTGTACGTCCACGGAAGCTGCTCATGAGTGTGTGTGCATGAGCTCATACACTCACACTTTCATGTGTCAACAGGAACTAAAAGTTGTAAGAAACTGACCGGGCAACAACCCAGTACCCCCGAGCTACACAAATAAGCTAACAAGTAAATAGAATCATGTACATGAAACAATTTATTTTTTTAGAACAGAACAGCATCTCCAAGCTTCCTGCTGTATTTTGCTGCCCCTGGAGGCTGCTTCTCAGTTTAGTTCCCTTTTTTAGAAGCTAAACACAGCAGGGTCCAGTGGGATCCAGCTGCCCTCTCTCAACTCTTCTGCAGAAAGAGTTGTTGTCCTGGGTCTTAGCTTCCACAGGCCTGTTGGCTTACGTTCTATTTTTCCATGTTAAAGAAATTTGGGGAAGAGGGAGCACAGAAACGGTACCTATTTTGCACATCTTTAAATTCCAGTCTTTTTGCCCCAGTTGGTTTAATTAACATTCAGACTACAGATATGATATCACATTCCATGATCTCTGGGTTTCTCTTTAAAACTCACTTTCATTGTAATGTGTACAGAAAGTTGCTATCTTCTAGGTAGATCAAAAGGTGCAATTCTTGTTAGTGACTGCAGAAATAGACTATTAGTTATGTACGTGCTTGATTTGCTGAAACATCAATCGTAGTTTAGAGCAGAAAGAGGTGGGTTTCTGTGAAGTTATATTAATCTCTACTGAGGTCATTTCTATTTCTGATTTTGAATCTGTTTGTTGTTTCAAGTGAAACATTTTCCATTGCCTGTGGTAGGAGGGCAGATAAGGCAGAAGTATCAGAGCTCGTGAACTGCTGTGTACTTACTGACCTACCATAGAACTGAGGCATTTTCTCCAGAAATTGGAACAGTTGAACTCCAAAGGAGACTGAACCCTTTTGGCAAGGCTTTGTACGGGCTCCAAAAGGAAAATCTTGTGTTTATGAAGCAGAGCGAGTGAGCAGAAACGTAGTGACTCTCTGATTTGTGGCACTTAAGGAAAATAATAATACATTTTATTCATACAGGGCTGAATACAGCTAGGTTTTCTGGGTGCTGCATGCTGCCAGGAATTACGGGATCATCGAGCCCAGCAGAGTCCTCCTCTGGTGTAGGATTGAGAAAGGGGTTGTTACCTGTTGAGCTGAGACACAGCTCTGACACAGAGACACTTCTCAGTGCCTTGTTAATATCTTGTTAATAGCTGATGCATTTTCAAGTAATTTGTCCACCCTCACCTAGCCCATTGTTCAGGGACAGCAGTGAAGAACTCATAGGGTCTGGTATCTCTTTGGCTTTTTGTAGTTCTTTCCTCTGCTGTTCCCAAGAGAATCTAGTCTGTAATATCTACCCACTAGGAGATCTAAACACAGTTCACAGAAACACAAACACATGCAGTATTACAACACACGTATTAAAATGACATTTTTTTACAAGATCAAAAACAGATAGAAAAAATAAAGTGCTGTGGGAAAGCTTTTACCGAATAAAAATGTCTGTGGAGGCTTGATCATATGTGGGCCTGTGAATAACACTCAGGAGACTATAAACTTTAGACGAACCAGATGGTTAGACAGCAAACCAGATGGTTTTATTTATGCAGACAAAGTTCACATTTAGCGAGGTACTTTGTTCTTCTAGAATAGATTTCACACATGAAGTAAAAGAATTATATACATGTCCTATGATGATGGACTGGAACATTCATACAAACCTAAGTCTCATCAAGCAGTCTATTGTCCTTTCTATAGAAATATTGTCGTAATTACATCATTGGGATACTTCTTTGCTGTTCTTGTACATGGCATTGCCTCTTTTCAGTGCAGTAGCATCCAAAGGCTTTAGTGAGGATTATGAGCAGCTTCTGTTCCGTGTCATAAAATTGCATAGGAAGATACAGTCCTTGCTCAGAAGAATTTAGAGTCTAAGGAAGATGAAATGTAACACAGGAGTTGCCCCAGTGATAAAGGAAAGTACAAGAGCGATTGTAGGCTGTTGCTGATGGGTTCCGACTAGGATCCAGCTCTCCTTTTCGGTACCTATGAACTTAACCACGCTACTTTCTAGTCATTTAGTTTTAGTTTTACTGCAAACCCAGAAAGTACATTTGTCGTATCTATAAAGTATATGCATTCTGATTTTTCCTTTGCTTTTAAAAGCTGCTTCATCAAAACCTATTAAAATCTCATGGTCCCTTGAAATGCCCTGTTTTGTGAATTGTCATCTATACTCATTCAGTTGTGCTTCAGCCGCTCTGAGAAACTGTTGCCCTGTCTGGTGGGGGTCAGTTCTCTGACAGAATAGCAAACAGCAAGTGGATTCCAAATTATTTCAATGCAAAGTCAACATCTGAGGCTAAAAACTTCACACTACCTCTACTGCTCAGGCAGTAGCCTTCAGCAGCACAGCAGTCATAGCAATTTATCATCTATAATTTCTTAACTTTTTCAAGTTTTTATATCATAATTTCACAGAAGCTTTTGAGACAGATCTATGTATTACTTTTTTTTTCTGATGGTGCTACCTATAGTTTCCTGCTGATCTTAGAAAAAAGTATTTCTGGAAAGTGTATCTCCACTGTCTTAACGTAGGTGTAGCACAGTGACACATATATTGTGATTAGCACATTAAGAAGCAAAGAAAATTGCTTTGGTGACTTTCTTAATGTAGTTTAAAAACCACAGATGCATGAACTTTTATCATCCATTCCTGGTGAAGAATTGCACCTGAATTATAAACACCTCTTCAACAGAGATCCACTCCAGACTCTTCCTATTTGCATTTCAACCAAATTTCAGCTTTGCTGAAAATTTAATCGAACCCATAGTCTTGTTCAGCTATTGATTTTATAAAAGTGTTCTGTAAGGATGATGACTGCTCAGTAGAGCTATGAATATTCAGAAAACACAGAGCAGTATAAGATTTCACTGGTAGCAAAGTATCAGGCTCATCAAAATGTTAGAAAGACCACTTCATGATTTTTCCTGGAAAGTATTATCTTTCTAAAATGAGTGCGATAGAAATGATGGCAATAGCATTGCCTCTATGAACTACAACAAAAGGAAAGTATGTACTTTTAAAAAATCAAAATTACTAATTTTATGGCAATCACAATAAGGGAAAAAGTACAGCGGTGGACTTGGCAGTTTTAGGGTTACAGTTGGACTCAATGATCTTAAAGGTCTTTTCCAACTTAAATGGTTCTATGATTGTTGCCTGTAGCCCCATACAGTGAAAGACATTGTTGATGCAAGCATGCAAAGTCTTGTCAAATGAAGGAATTTGGAGAGTAATATAATTATGGAAATACAAACTCTGGTGATATTATATCACACAGAAATCATAAAATCATAGAATGGTTTGGGTTGGAAGGAACCTTAAAGATCATCGAGTTCCAACCCCCCTGCCATGGGCAGGGACACCTCCCACTAGAGCAGGTTGCTCAAAACCCCATCCANNAACCTGTTCCAGTGCCTCACCACCCTCACAGCAAAGAATTTCTTTCTAATATTTAATCTAAATCTCCTCTCTTCCAATTTAAAACCGTTGCCCCTTGTCCTGTCACTACACTTCCTTTTAAAGAGTCCCTCTCTGGCTCTTCTGTAGGCTCCCTTCAGATATTGATAGGCTGTTATAAGGTCTCCCCGGAACCTTCTCTTCTCCAGGTTGAAATTAGTAGTTACATGTGAAATCAACCTCAGGTGTCAAAAATGTTTAAAATTTATATGGCATTTAGGTGCCTAACTCCCAAAGGAATACAAAGCCTCTGCCTTTAAGTAACCTAGGAGCCTAGATCTGTTTGCAGAATGACATAGATTCATAGTCTATATGTATTTGAAAGTTAGTAAGATTACACTTTTAAAGTATCTGTAGCTTTTGAAAATAGGACTTCTGTTCATTATCACTGGAAGCCTTTGGAACATTTATTTTCTATCTGGCATGCTCTCCGTATTGAGAGAAGTAGCTCTCTTTCTTCTAGCAAATCCATTATTTGGTAGGGGCTGAAGCATCTCACAGACAGGCCAAGGGCTGTGCTTGGGACAAATGCAGCAGAGTATTAAGGACTGAAAGAAATTATTCCATTGAAATTAAAGATACTCTGAATTGTTATTATATAAACACTTGTTCTTTTCCTTTATTTTTTTTAACATTGGAGTTAAAAGCTCTTTAAGTCTATTTATTGTGCATTCTGGACTCAGTTGCTAGTGGTTTATTTTAAGAGTTAAAGTTTTTTGACTAAAAAGTCCCATATAATCTCTCCAGTGTAATTCTATTTCATGGTAAGTGACATTTTAGATAGACAAGCCATCAACAAAACTTTTCACACTCTTCATCCCAAAATCATTTTAATGATAATTATGTATTTTTTTATCCATAGGCAGCATCAGGTTTCAAATCTGTAGGAGTTTGATTTCAAAGTATTTGGTGTTTATACCTTTTTAATTAAAGTAACAGAACACTTGAGATTTTTCCTATTGTATTAATTTTTAAAACATCATTCATACAGTTCACATGTAATAGGAATAATTTCAATCCTGCTTCAATAAAATAGTAACATGCAATATAATAGTGATTTGTCATTTTGAGTGTAATTTTTGCAGTTATATGAGCTTGACATGACACTTGCCTTTCAACAGCCCAAAGAGTCAAATTATCATTTGTGGAAAAATCAAAAAATGACCATCCCGTCTGTGTTTGCTCTCAGCCTGTGTATGCATGGATTTCCTCTATGCAATTATCAAATCCTCCAAATACAAAGACGTAAGCAAAATAACCAATAGTTCTGACTGCACAGAGCCTTGCCTTCAGCATCAGAAGCTTCACAGTCCCCATCAGTCTTCCTGATTTAATTTTAGTTCAGTGCTTTTATTGATTGTGCACAAAATGTGTCCATTTGGAAACCGTAGCAACTGAAATCTTGCTTTATATAAAACAGTGTCAGTGCTAACTTCTCTGCTTAGAGTTTGCAACGCACATTTCATCTAAAGTTCTGGGTTTCTGTTAATGTCTGCATGTTTGGATTTCAAATTTTGGTGGCCCATGTCCCTAAGTAACAATGTGACAAGTGCTCAATAGGTAGCTCTGGTCCAAATGATGTAACTCTGCTCTAAAGTATATATGTAGTTATTCTTTCTCAAACCTCCCAAAGAAACAACCACTTTGCAAGCTGTTCTGAGAGTGGAAAAGTAATCTCAAAATGGACTTTCTTTCTGCTCTTCCTGCATTAACTCTCCAGAGGAAAGACTGGGCAGAGGGTTTAGGTCAGACAGAGGGTTTATACCTTCTACAGAGCCAGCTCACACCACTTGAACTGCACTGTAAGGACCAACTGATGATTTTCCATGTGACCGTTGCATAACTCTCTAGTGATCACACCTCCAGCCCTTCTAAGCTGAGCTAGATTTGAAATCAATTCACTTAAAGTGACCTTGGTGACTTCTACCATTTGTTTGGGGTCCTGTAGAAAGAATTGCTACAGAAGGTCTTCAAATGCAACTGAAAACCATGGTAGGAGTTTTTTTTTCTGCCAATGATCTATTCATCCCTTTCCCACTCCACATATGTATTCCTTCCATCTCTCCCCTCTTTGCTAATTCACTCCTTATCCTTTATCCCTTTGTCTCTCTCTACTTTGTCAGAGCTGTGAGTGTCCTTGGGACATGGAAAGATGGGATCCCAGCGGGTCGGCGTTCCTGCCGGCTGCCATGGAGGTCAATGCTAAAGCTCCTTTAGCTTTTCCACCACCTCCAAGCGAGAACCACACCTCACACCCCATCGTTACATAGTGGAGGAGCTAAACTGAAGTGCGTTTGCACTCAAATCCATCTCTACTAATCCCCACTAAAGATCCACTAGAAATCAGACGATTTACATGAATCTCACTAACTCAAAAAATAATGCTTGAAAAGATGTTGTAATAAAGTTTGACACAGATCCAAAAAACAACGCTTTTCAGGCTGACACTGTCAGGGAGCAGGAGGAGCGGGGCTGCTCCTCAAGGTGGGATGAGCTGGGAGCTGAGGGTGACCCCAGCCCAGGCAGTGCCCCACCAGAGGGACACCATCCTACTGGGGCTGAGCTGGGGGCTGGTAATGGGGTCTGTTTCACTTGTTTTTAATTTTGTTTTGCAAGCATGAATTTCTCTTTTATTGGTCTGTTGCTGTGAAAATCCTGCAAGCCTTGGATACCACCTACTTATCAAGAGAAATATTTTACTGTGGTAAATGTTGGCATTTTAGTATAAAAATACTGTGAATTGATTAACTTGTTGTGAGTTCTGGTTTTTTTGAACTCTCTCACGGCTGCTCTCTAGTAGCTGGCAGTCTGAGAAACACTCCTCTAACCAATAATTTAAATTGTCAGCAAACTGCTTCGGTAAATTAAAAAAAAAATAGCCTGGAAGTAATCAGACAGCTTGCTTGAACATGAAGCCACTTCTCCTGAGATGCCTACTGGCATTTAGGTAACTGTAGTATTTATTTGTAGTGAAATTGTCTCTAGGGGCCTCCACCACCCTAAAGTGTTTGCTGTTCTCCTCTCTTTAGGCACGTGCATCCGGCGTCACCCCACAACCAAGAGGCTTGAAAAGAAACAGGAACTCGTGGAGGGAGGGTGGGGAGAGAAGCTGTGGGGCTGCCCCAGGGACCTGGTAAAGGACAAGAAAGGGTGAGAGGCTGAGCTGTGGGCCTTCACCTACGGCCACCTTCACTGAACTCTCCATTAAACTTTAGACTTCTCCATCCATTTGCAGTTCATCATTGATGCTTATATGCTTTTTTCTTTTTTTTTTTTTTTTTCTTTTTCCATGATTAGTTCTGAATCTGCTGTTTCTGCTGCCCTGGGAGAGCAGCAAGAAGCCCCAGCCGCTCTGTGTTCCCCCTCCATCTCGCAGCCCTGACAGCTTTACTTGCACACCTGGGGCTGCCTCTGCCACCTTGTTAAAAAACCAGGAGGGACTAGGGGTCTAGCTTGTAACTCGTTCCACGATGCTGAAACACATGCTTTCCTCTACAAGTAGATGCACCTCTGTATTTAGGTTATTTAGCCCACGTATTTCATGGTTTTCTGACACAAAGGCCAGCTTCACTAGTTTGTTCGATCTGCTTTGTGGCACTCCAGCAATGAAAAGCCCGCTTAATCGGGCAATTAAACTTCAGGACTGCTCTGCGACTCTGAAACGATAAAAGGCAGCCAGAATGCACCAGGAAATCTCGCCCATCAGTTGGGAAAACTAAGGATGCACAAACACCTCCCCAGCCCCCACGGAGAGGCCAAGCATCATCAAGGGCCCAGCTGGGCCACGCTGGGGACAGGATGTCCCGGGGACAGGCACACACAGAGTTTAGGCAGAGTTTAGCTTTGCAGGAAGGCAGGCATAGCCCCTTCTTCTTTAAAAGGTACTTTTCATTGTTGATAACACAAGTCCACTGAAGATAATGGTGCCTGAGGCACAAAAGCACAACCCTGATCTCATCACACACTTTGGCTGTGTGTGAGCAGAAAACCACCTGAAATCAGTCGTGATGTTTTGAGGATCAAATCTTACTTTTCAGGAGCACCACTGATGTAAAATTTTGTCTTTGCTTCTAGTAACCCATTTGGAAACTGTATAACAACTTTATTGCTAGCAGCCTCATGACCATTTTGTTAGTCTTTCTTGGAGACTGTTGCGGTCACTCGCATTGTTTGTTTAAAATAGATGAAAATAACAGAAGTGGTGTGAGCGCAGGAGGCAGGTCCAGGAGCAATGCTGGTCCCAGTCTGCCCTCTGAGTCTGCTCCTGACCCCCTGGGTGACCTTGAACCAAAGTTCCAGCTCTGAGCACTACCTCCTTTGGGCAAGCTGAGGTCTGGGTTTGAAGCTTGCATTATGAACCTACCTTTTCAGATGTTTGCTGTCACTATCTGGCAGTATTTACTTGCAATGCCTCTTCCGGAGACGAGGTGTTAAATATGCCAGGAAGGGGTTAAGCGGGTCTGGCTGTTTCATAAAGGCAGGCATTTTGTTATTCCCCGAGGAAATGGGAGCTACTTTCTAGAGAAAGAAGGGACAAGGGCTGTGCAGGGTTCTGAACTACCCACAGAAGTGCTCAAGATGAACTATGTAGAGATTGTAACTGGGATATGAAGTTATTGCCAGTATCACTGTCAGTGAAAACAGTCTCTAGGAAGAAGAAGAGTTTTTATTCTAAAGCAGAAAGATTTAGTTTAAGATTATGTAAGTAAAGCACCCACACAAAACCTGCTACTCCTTTTCCTCCCCCCATTCACGTGAAAAAAAAATATAATTGTTCTATTATAAAGGACTTGTTTTGCACTTACCCTTAGCAGTGCAAGTAGCTGGGAAATGTCCCTTTTAGATTTTGTGGCTGCTTAGTTACCACAGCTTCTTGCTATCCAAATAGACTCGCTCTGTCAGGGCTGCGAGATGGGGAGAGATAAACACAGGGAGCAATTGTGGCTTCCTGCCACCAGCCCGGCCCAGAAAGCAAGAAAGCAAGAGCAGATGAACCGCTTCTGCAGCGGCGGTGGGAAGCTGTGGTCTCCCAGGAACAGGGCAGCTGAAAAACACAACCCAATGTCCTGAGAGCAGGATAAGTAACATCAAATAATGTGCTCTTTTCTAGTGCCACTTCGCTTGTGCAATAGTTCTGAGGCAGCCGTTAACTCTGACAGGAAATAATCCATGTAGATACGCAAGGAAAGTACCAGGTTTGAGGTAATGCATTGGGATGCTTTATGTGCAAAACCTACAATGGTGGCAGATAATTTAATAATGATGCAATATAGTCATTTATCAGCTGGAATCATTGCATCAGTGTTGCCTAAAAGTAACAGTTAGGTGTTGAGTTTTGTCGCCTGCCCATACATTGTCCTTGTTTATTCAGTTTTGGAAACTGTGACTGGAAAGGAATAAAAAGAAAACTGGCTGATAAGAGAGAAAATAAGAGAAATTAAACAAACAAACAAACAAAAAACCCAATAAAGTTGAAATTAGAGAAGCACCAGTGGTGCAAAAGAGGCAAGATTCAAAACACAAACATCTCTCAAGCAAACCAGCCCTTCCAATCACTTTGGTGGGACGTGGGGCAGGCAATTTTCCTCTCAGAAACTGCTGGGCTTGTTTCTGCCGCCGTAGGGCTTTGTAACAGGAGTTTGATCAGAGCCATTTTTGCAGAGGGAGGGAAATAACATCATCTGTTTGTTGTTGTTTTAACTTTCAGCCAGGTTGCAGGGGGTGCAATTAACCGGTGCTAACAGTAACTAAGCCCAACCGTGCTTCGTGCTACAGGAAAGTTACACAATGCTGTGGGTGGCAGAGTATTTCTGGGAGGCACATGTCGCTGCGGACTTTGCTGGCATCACTTCCTGAAATAGAGATTGACTGATGTGATATATTTTTTATTTTTATTTGGCTTTTTTTTTTTCTGAAACCACACATTACGCTTGCATGCTGTCTGCAGAGTTAGGTTTTGAAGAGAAGACCATAAACCCAGGTGCTCTATATTTTAATGTAAGCTCTCCTGACTTTTCCCTTTTTTTTTTTTTTTTTATGCTACTTCTCTGGCATCTCAGAATGGAAAGTCTGCTAAAGCACTGAATAAAAAAGGAATGGCTTTATTGAATTAAAATTATATCCCTTGCAATATTTATCATCATTTTAATTCACTTTACTTTGGGCTGTCCTCAACTTGTGCTTTCTTAACGTGTTGCAGATTTCTGAGTTGACAGCGGGTAACTGTGAGGCGCCAAGAGCTGGTCAGGATGCACTTGGAGTTTTAATTCACAGGAAAGTGTAGGAGGTAGTTTAGAATTTTAGGGTTTTTTTTTCCATGGGAAAAAGATACCTCTTCTCTGTCCCCTGTGCATGGGAGAGATGTGAAAGAAGGGAGGTCTGGCAATTTCCTGCTTTCCTATTTGGCAAACCCGTGACAGCAACTGTCAGCCTCCTACCCTTTAGCCTACTACTGACCACTGACTAAGTATTTTATGAAAAGATTAACAGAAATGTATTTAATTATGAAATATTACAGACTCAGATTAGATCTCTACCAGGAGCGTAACTCTGGGAAATGGTGTTTCTAATTGTCTGATGTTTCTACATGACATTATTTAATCAAAACCCATTTGTTTCATTGAATTAGTCTTGATTATGCTTGTATCATTAGTGTGGACTAGGCAACAAATTTTGATTTGAGAACTAAAAATTATTCTTTCTTTCATTAAGCTACTAATTATCAACAGTGAAGGATATGGGATGACAATCAAAAGTAGAGATGGTTCATCACTCAAAAATAACAGCTCATCAGCTGGGCTGTGGGAGCTGTCTCACAGTAATGAAAATACAAATGGATTTTTTCTGTAGTGGTTTAAATTCATATACTTAACTTCTTAATTTCAACTCATATATAGCTAATGAAACAGCTCAGTCTTCCATTTCCAACTGTATGGTTGCCTGAGAAAAAAAAAAAAGTTGGGAAAAAAGGCATGAACCAACATATTTCCTCCCTTTTCCTGGCCTTTCCACTGAACAGCTAGCAATTAGCTCTTTCTCCAATAAAAACTGCATATGGATTATCCTGTTTAATAAGCAGCTTTGGATCTACACTCCATGAATTTCTCTCGCCTATTTTTTAAACTCATTTGTACTTTTAAGTGCAAACTCTGCAGTTCACTTAGTTCTGCATTAAGTTAAAAAAAAAAAAAAAAAAAGAAAGACAACCCCAGGATGATGTCTTTTTCACACACATCTTTCCCAAGGTGAAAGATTTGGTCCAGATGGTGTTCTCACAGGAGAGCCAGCCAGCATCTGCTGCTTACCTCTAACATGTTTCTACCACTGCTTACCAAAACTGATCACAGCATTCACATTTGGACTCATGGCACAGTCACTGTTGGGTTTTTTTTAGTTGGCTTCTGACCATTGCTGACCATTGCAAGCATTTCTAGATGAATATATGCTAAGGATTTTTCAGATTGCTTTTAGAGACACATATATCTCCCTGAGTCCTCAAGTGGAAGCCTGTTTTCCATAGTTTTGTATTGCAGTCTGATAGCCAGGTCTTTAATCTTACATTGTCTGCTCTGAAGTCAGTATGTATTCAGAGGATGGAGCAGTGACCTTCAGTTTAAGAAACAGCAGAACATTAGAGATCTTTCTGACAGCAGAAAACAAATTTGCATTAAAAATTAACTTGCTGTAAGACTTTTGCTTCTCTGCTAAAAGATGTGTCATTCCACAAAGGCTATGAGACATTGGGAAAAATAAGCTATGACATTTATTAATTAAAATTATAACCTTAAACTTAATCATTATGGTCTTTTATATCAGCATTGAGACATAAGATTAAAATTGGTGGTTTAGTGCAGTGAAAATGCCAGGTCCATAACAAGGCATACCAAGCTGCATTCTGCTTTTTCCTGCTTGGTGGTGGTCCTCATTGATATGGATCCATATCATATGGATACCATCCATATGCTTAGTGCATATGGAACAAAAGCCTCTAAATAAGCAGCACCTGGGAAGGTCAAAGAATGACTCGTTGAAAACTTTATTCAAATACACCAAGAAGAAGTGGAAGGAGCAGCACTAGTACAGGAATTTGTAAGAGGTGAGGAAGGCTGGCTCTAGCCATATTAGGGCTGTGGAAAAGGCATGATTTGGCTTCTTCGCCATCGATTGTATCTGAAAGATCCTGTTTCCCTTCTTCTCCTGCACACGTCTTCTACAGATTAGATGGGTATCTCTTTACACTGAAAAGAGGTTTTGCCCCTACCTTAGCTCCTTGTCTATCCTGCATAATAACAGCTGCTAAAGAAAAACATACATTTCTTGCTGTGCTTGCTCTGTAATCGTTGACGGAATCGGTCTTATTCCAATTAAAATGATAAATCATGGGGCCGTGGCAAATTTCCCGTGCTTTAAGAGAGCTTTGCTTGAGACAGTTGTGTTCGGTTTGTTGTTCTGTGCAGGGCCTCGTTACTCAATACCTCTTCGTTTAAATGAAAGCTCCTTTTGTCTGGGAGCAGGAGCTGGAATGCCAAGACACGGCACTGCTGCGGCACCGCACACAGCTCTCCCCTCGCTGCCCTGGGGAATAGGTGCTCAGCCACCAGCTTCCTTCTGCTTTACATCAAGATCTGGTGAAATCAGCACACCTCTCCCTCTCAGAGTCCCCCTCTGCGCTAAATCCTTACCAGCCTGTTTTCTCACCCTAATAAATACCGCTTCACTCTACAACGCTGAGTGAAACAGCTTTATACACCATCCCAGGACCATACTTTGCCCCATCTTTGCCCAGAATGGTGCGAGTTCCATTTGCAAAAGATTCCCCGAAATAAACAAGCAAAAAATCAGGAAATACTTAATGGTGCCATTGCACATCCCCAGATGCAAACAGTTCATGGCATATTAGAACTAATTTTTGCTTCTGGCCAGTATTTTAATTTCAAAGATCTTCTTTTCATAAAAATACTGAATATAGTTTAATTTTCATCAAAATACTGACTTTGAAAAGCATGCTTTTGCACTTAGAAATATTCACACAAATTGTGCTCAGAGTTTTGGCGTTCTTAGTCCACATTTCGCTTTGGAATTCTTTTTTGTCTGAGAAAATGAAGAGCAGGAGGTAAAAATATGGCTTTGTCTTCTAAACATCATCTGTGCTTTTTCACCTTGCCCATGAAGAGAGGAAAATAAGCAAGATATTAATAATCCTCTACTTTCTCAGGTTTTTTCAACTTTTCCTAGCTCTGAACAATGCTTGTACAGAATTACACCGATAGCTTGGTAATTTTTTGTTTATCATGATTTTTTATTTGTTTGTTAAGCTTTTAGAGCAGTATGAAATTTTCAGAAAGACAGTGAATCTAGGGCTAATGCTAAAACACTATTATATAGCCATTTAGATGGCTATTTTAGACAGTCTCCATTTTACAAGATCCCCTGCACACAATTTTTAATAACAGGGTTTTTTAAGAACACTCTTTGCTTCCTATAAAGCCAATGAAATAAGAGATGGTAATCATAAACATAATAATATTATGGATATAAACAAAAAAAAATTATTCATCCCAATTTGCATTACTGAGATTTAACTTAAAATACCAAACATCTTATTTTGCTCCAAACTTTCAGTCATAGCTAAATCCACTAATGAGTACAAGAAATTCTCCATTGGTTTCACTAGAATGTGATCATTTAGATTTAAATTATGGTGCAGCTTTGAAGAGAATCAAAATGAAAGTACAAACAAATTCTTTAAAAGCTGTCTGCAGTTTTCATGTTTCCAACATATTGCTCAATTAGAATGCAAGACCTGAGAGTTGTATTTCTCTTTATCTTTTAACTGAGAGTCTATTGTACCAAGGGTGACTTACATTTTTAAAAAAAATTAAAAAAAATTCTGTCCTCTTCATACGCTACCACATCAGTGAACAACTGTTTCGGCACATAAAAGCAAGAGACGTGATGTTTATTTTGATTTCTGAATGCTTTTACATTTCTGCATCCAAAGGATGGGAGTGGTAATAAAGTGCTTTAAGTACTTGGAAAAATAATACACCAGGATTAACTATTCGACAAGTTTAGAGATCACGATGGGAACAGCCCGGGCTGTTTCTGAAGTTGCGAAGTTCCCCCTTTTTCTGAAAAGAGGAACAGTATGAGGCAATAGAAAAGAAAGCAAATTTCGCCAACCTCAGAGGGTTATAGGTGAAGTCAGAGGGAAACAAGTAAATTGGGAGAAGAGAGGATGGGAAAGGAGCCACCGCTGCGGGAGGTTCCATTTCCCACCCGGGTGTAGAAGAAGAACATTAAAAACCTCAGTGTGGCTGCACCAGTAAGAGAGCAACACGCTATTAGGGAGGGGGAAAGCAGAAAGGCTACGGGCTGTAAGGAGCAACAGGAAATCCTTCTGTAATTGCACTGGTGGTAAGAGGAAGGCTGAGAAAGCTTCGGTCTGCTGCGCTGAGGGGAGGGAAGGTCTCAACAGATGATGCTGAGAAGGCTAAAGTGTTTAATGCCTTTTTGCTGCAGAACTCTCTGTGAAGGACATCTGCTACCAGATGGCTGGCACAAATCACCCAAGTGACAAAGGGCCGGGGTAAAGAAAACACAAGCACTTAAGTAAGTTTAAGATTCCCAAATCAGCTAGTGAGAAGGTTGCCTGATAATATTCATCCTGAGCATTAGACAGAGTAAGCCTAGATCTGCTCTGGGGGATTAACCTCATGTAAAAGTAGACAACTGAAATTTTGGCATCCAGCGCAAACTGTTTCTTTATTTTAGGGGTCCCTGAGCCCACTCCAGGACTCCCCGCACCCTGCCCACAGCCCAGGGACCCATTTCAGCCCTCTGGGACCATCAGTGATGCTGTGGCAGGGCTGGTCTCCAGCTCCCCACAGCTCTGTCCTGCAAGAATACTTAAGCTGAAAAATATATTACCAGGTGGTCTCACTCCCTTTTCAGTAAATATGTCTAAATAAGGAAGGGAAGTATCCACCGACCCCTGTAACAATGCAGATTAAATCTTTTCCCTTGCATGCTCCAAAGTGTGGAAGAGCCATTCCAAAATATCTGTGTCTGCCACCTGTTCCCTCCACATCCTGACCTCCATGCAAAATGACTTTGTTTTCCCAGCGTGTCATTTAAATGAAGGTATTTGCTCCGCACATATCTGTAATACTTGCTCAGCTCTTAGAAACTGCAAGTATTCTGCACTTGGCAGATTGCATAATCCGGCCCGGTGAAAGAGAAATACCGTCTATAAGTCCTTAACATAACCCTTTCATCTCATCTTTTGCCAGCAGCTTGTCTCTCTGCAGTTTCCTTTTACAGGGTGATTTGAAAGTTCCTTTTGAGTAGCTTACATTTTATCTCTGGTTGGACATGAAATAAGTCCACAAGCTGTACTGGAGGGAACATGTTGTTCTGCCATCACAGGCACAGCTGCCTAGGCAGAGGAGACTATTAACAATGAGGCATCCAGATAACGTGAGGAGATACCTGCAAAAAAAAAATTGCTACCTCATTAGAGATATCCTATCTTGCAGTACAGCCCTTTTGAGAACCCTTTTGGCTGGTGAAATATGAAATAAACACGCAGGTGATCCTTTTTAATCAGTTTAATTAAAAAGGAAGGCTAGTACCTACTTTTACTTCCTTTCATTTTAATCAAGCAAAAATGTAATGTAATTTGTGTTCCACAGGCAGCCAAAATAGTAGAAAAAACCCGCTGCACAGTTTTATCAGCTTAATCTTTTTCTTCTGAATGTCATTTGGCATTGGCGCTCAGAACTCATATGGACAAAATCCTTAGAAAAATAATCAAAGGGAACACTGCCAGATTTGGTGACCATGTCCTCGTTAAACTCTCTTCCTCTTTTAACTTTGCATTGGCAACGAAAGATACCCAAACAAGACTATCCATTGGCGGAAAGGTTGATTACAGAGGTGCCTGATTGATGTGTCAATAGAAAAGGAACTGTGATTTATTTATCTTTAATGGAAAAGTACCAATCCCTCATCAAATGCATTTCTTGTTCAGCAGATAGGATTGCCCTGGTGACTGCAGAGGAACCGTTGCAATCTCCTGTTAACCCCAGCATCAGGAGAAGGAGCCACCAGCACCAGCTCAGCTGCTTCCCAAGTCCTCTGGGCCTGCAGCTGAGTGTTTCTGCTAAAGAGGCACAAGCTGGAAGGATCAGTTCTTTAACTATTCTGAAGGGACCTCTTTTGCTTCCTTACCCTGCTCCTTTCATTTCACTTTTGACTGGCAGTCTTTCTGGGTCCAGATTGTCACTGTTCAAAACGTGTCTATTCTAGAGCCCCTTGCCCTCAAAATATCTCCAGTTAATGTTTTACTATCTTTTCTTCAACTGTTTTTAAAAGTTATTGAATACAGTCAGGCCTTCTCATTTAGGTAAATTTGCATCCCAAGGGAAAATTGATGTGACAGCCTATTTGCCTTTGAAACTGTCCACGATATGATGACCAGACAAATTTAAGAGAGGGACAAAGAGCATGTGAGAAAATGTGGCTACCTCAGGTCTTGGTTTACTAAGAGAAAAAGGTGACTGTGTGGTGGTATTTTGTTAGTCCTCCTGTTACTAGGGGTTGCTCCAGGAAAGATAAGCATAAGCATAAGCTTTCCACCTTTGCAACGTGTTGGTCTTTTCTTATTATCATTTTTCGCTGTTCATTTCCTTGTGTGTACAACCACCTTTTGATAGTATCTTTTTCTTTTTGTCTTCTCCCATTTATTTTCTTGGATTTACTGTGTGTATTGATAGCTTTTAGTACCAGAAGGCAGAGATCCCGCAATTGGAAACTGTTTGTGTCTCATCTGTTCATAGAAAAAATCTCCGTGAACAGGTGAGGTGCATTTGCAGAGTTATATGGGCAGATTTATCCATCCAAAATCAGTCTCGCTTAGGACAGGACAAAAGCACATTGCAAAATAATTTGGGTTTGCAAAATGTCATAGCCTAGTGCTTCCCTGGCTGCCCTGGTTTTGGGGTGCTGATGCCCTTCACTCCTATCTATGGGGGTTTAGGTTGCCTCCTATCACTGCACTTGCATTTGAGTGGCTCTTCCCATTTTGCTCTGAACTGTTGGTTTGCTACATGGTTCACTCCTTGCAGAAGGACCTTGCCTGCCACAGAGCTTTACAAAGTCCTAGGAGATGATTGTGGAATTGAGACCTCTTTGCAGTGGTTAGCCAGAAGACCCATCTTATCAAGCTCATTATTTACTCATATTTATAAAATTGCCTATAAAATGTCTACACTCACATTGATCTAATTTTAGAAAGCAATTGTAAACCTTAGGCTCAGTGTCAAGAATGAAGTATTCAAATCCTTTGGAAGTTAACCTTTCTCCTTCTTGACCTTATACTCAATCTTTAAATGTTTTCTTATTCACTGTGGTGTTATTAAGAACCTTATGTGTTCAAACCAAATTTGTTCACCACTCTAGCACAATGATTTTATTATTTTTAAGTCAAATTATAACTTTATAGAAGAGGCTACTGAAAAGAAAATTCATAGAAGTCAGCAAAGAAGATGAAATTACCTTTGGAAAATTCTGCAGTGCTTTTGTAATATGAACTCCAAACAGTCTGTCTGGATTTGCAGGCCACTGGATGTCACTTTTGCTTTACTCTTATAAATCAAAACCTTGAATTTTAAGGTCTTTTGTTTTTTACTTATAGAATTTCTGATGCAGTGCTTGTGATGGTAGAGGATGGCACTTCTACATCTTGATTTCCAGACAAATCTCTCTGAGGATTACCCATTCCTCTGTGTTGTATCATGGTAACCGAGGACCATAGTGGTAAAACACCTTATAAGAAAAATCCCCCAAAGCAGGAAATGTTCTGTGGGAGACCTTAATTGACATCCTTTCCTGTAGGGTATTCAGTAAAGAATGGTACCTATAATAGAATCATAGAATCATAGAATTATCTGGACCAGAAGGGACCTTCAAAGGTCATCAAGTCCGACCCCCCCTGCAGTCACAGGGACACCCCCAACTAGACCAGGTTGCCCAGGGCCTTGTCGAGCCTC